>JAJHSJ010000011.1:58336832-58584213 GCA_021015155.1 Magnolia officinalis
CTCTATTGGGCCGATCACTCGCAAGTGGAACTCCATTACAAGAGCATTGTCGACACTAACCTTGTGAATCCTTTAGCAAGGCAGTGAATCCTTTAGCAAGGCAGTGTCAGGGAACCATGAAAGCACACACACAGACGAATCAAGCAAAGTACTTCAATCGCACAACTAAGTTCAAATAAAAACAAACTAAATTTAACATTGAAAACACTTGCGGGAAAAAACCACGGCACAAAACGACGGTGATGCACTATGAAAACAAAAAATTATAAGATATAGAGATTACCTAACTTAATCTGAACAATCCTTAAATCTCCTCAAGCTATGCCTTCGAAACCCTAAAATGAATTATAACCCACACCTATCCCAAATCCCGATTACACCCATATATATATATATAATATATATATATAATATATATATATATATTATATATATATATATATATCTATATATATATATAACACCTATCCCAAATCCCGATTTACACCATCTATATATATATATATGTATATATATATATCTATATATATATATATATATATATATATATATATATATATCACAATTGAAATAGGAAACAAATACTACACTTACGCAATTCTGCGCGTGCGCTCGATCGAACCTTCGATGGCATTGAACACCTTCAATAGTATCAAAAAATCATCACATTAAGAAAACAAAGATTTTTTGAATTTTCATGATGGCATCTTTGATGGGACTTCAATGGCATCGACAACTTGTCAATGGCATCAAACCCCTTCGATGGCATCGAGTAGGACACGACAAAGTGTCTAGCAACCAACATGAGATTTTTGGATTTTATCGATGGTGTCAACAGTTGTCGATAACATCGAATGGTCTGTTAATGACATCAACTGACCCTATTGCTGAAAGATTTGAAACATTAACAAAAGGCAAGAATGGGTTTTAAATTTTAAATTTTAAAAGAAAAAAAAATAATTAAATTTTGAATTTTGAAATAGTTACAGTAGGACTGAACTGATAGGCTTTTAAATAGGTAAAACAAACTTAGTCTACTTGAGAAACGAGTTTGAATTTTAAGCTCGAACGCAGCTTACAAACCTAATATTCTGAGCACGGGCCAAGAAAGGCCAGCACGACCCATTGATAGCCCTATCTGTTGGATTACATAGGCCTACCTATTGAGATTTGTGGTTTTTTGAAAAAATATTTCAAATATTTCAAAATTTTAGGATTTTGCCACCAAAATGATTTTTTGAAATTCAAATAAAAAAGTGCGGTGTGTGCTTCTGTCCCACATCGAAAATGATAGGAGAAGAGTTGGGGTTTATATGTGGATGTGTGTGTAATATTCTTACTTGGAGCTTTAGAGATTGAGACGCTTAGGTTGTGTGTTCCAGTGCATAACATGCACGCACGCACGCGCCCGCACTTGCCCTCGGGCATGGGTGAGGGCAAGGGCGTGGGCAATGTGGCTATAATGGCACTAGTTAGAGCACTTTACACTTCGCATGTGCACATCCTGTCGCAGAGTCTCACTCCCTCGCGACCTTACGCAAACCGTCGCGAGATGGTGCGAGTGGTTTAATAGGAGCCTAGGTGCGATGGATCTGAAATGAGGCAGGGCTTTATAAGAGACTGAGAATGGTGGAATTTTTAATCCAAAATAGTTTGCCTTTTCTGAAAATGGCTAGTTGCCTTGAAAGCCACAATAATTTGAAAACGGACGGGCCATGATAATCCAACGATCAGATCTTCGAATCCGACAACCAGAAACAGCTGAAATTAATGATCAACGGTCGGAAACATTTTTGAAACATTCTGAACCATTGATGGCCACCAAGTAACAATCCACTCCCTGGTGCCTATATAAACTGGACTGTTCTGGTCCAAATTTCATCAACTCAAACAGAAATCTCTCCCCTTCCATCAGATCCTCCATATAACATCTCCTTCATAGAATATTATAAACGCATCCACTATTTGATTCTGCCAAAAGATCTGTTACGTTGAATTGTTCCTAAGTGGATCCATCGTGATTGTTGCACGCCAGATCCAGACAAGCTTGTCTTATCCTGGAAGCAATTCACCTGTAACCCATCAGCAATTGATAATGGGACGAATCACGCTTTAAGGGTAGCGTATATTTTTACATGATTCAGCCTAGTGAAATGAAATAATCGAACTTTATTTCAATTTATTTTTATTTTTCAATATTTCCAACACATTTTTCCAACAATCTTAAAGCGTGATTATGGATACTGAAAGTGCTGCATCAGTCAAACCGATGAACTAGGATCTAATCAAATTGACCGGTTTGACAGTTCAAATTTTACTAGGTGGCAAGACAAGCTGAAATTTCTGCTGACTGTTATGAAGATTTTCTACATTCTAGACCCGAATCTCCAGCCTCTGCCTGAAGCGACAGATGCCGACACACCAGAATAGATCACTGCAAGAATCAAGAGACATGAAGATGAACTGCTGTGTCGCGGCCATATTCTCAACAGTCTCTCTGATCAGTTGTACGATCTGTACACGGGGACCATATCAGCGAAAGAAATCTGGAGCGCGCTAGAATACAAGTACAAGGCTGAAGAGGAAGGTACATAAAAATTCCTAATTTTCAGGTATTTTGACTTCACAATGATAGACAATAAGCCACTGTTGGCCTAAATCCATGAATTATAATTAATTGTAAACAAAATAAAGGCTGTAAAAATAGACCTGCGTGAATCCTTTTAAGTCGGAGTTATTATCAGCAAATTGCCTCCGAGCTAGAAAGACTACAGGAAGAAGCTACTGCATAAATCTGAAGAATTCATCCTGAAACAAATTTAAAAGCATCTTCATATTGAAGAAGAATCTCGTAACCGAGACGAGAAGGATGACGCAAATGGTGTATCTTCATCCACCGTGAATGCAATAGAAAGATTATCTAAGAACAATAACTATGAGAAAAATGATTTCACAAAACCTAACAAACATCAAGGGAAATTCAAAAAAAAAAATCCAAAAGAAGAAAAATAGCAAATCCAAATGTTCTTGCTCTATCTACGGCAAGACCGAACATTTCGCCCAAGTCTGTAGAGACCGTAAAAAGCATAAGAAATGGACTAATGCAGTAGATGCTATCGTAGCAATGGTCACAGAAGTGAACTTATTTCAAAAGAAAACAGTCCATGTATGCAACAATAAATTTGCCTTAAAAAAACTATGAAGACGTAACCAATGGTCAAGAGGTTCAAATGGAAAATTAAGGTCGATTGTAGGCAGAGGAATCGTGGAATTACTCTTTACCTCTGGAAATAAGGTAATCCTAACCAGCGTACTGCATGTTCCAGACATAAGAAGGAACTTAACCTCAGGGAATCTCATGAGTAAACCTGGGATAAGGGTTGTGTTTGAGTCTGGCAAGTTGATCTTGTCCAAGAACAGAAACTTTGTGAGTAAGGGTTATGCTTGTAATGGGATGATTAACAAAAATTTTGAACGAAAAGAATTATTCTGCTTACATGATTGAGTCTGTAACGTTGTGGCATTGTAGACTAGCACATATTAGCTATAGTACCATAAAACTCATGGCTAAGAACGGCAGCCTAATATCATACAATGATACTGACAACGATAAATGTGAAGTATGCATAAGGTCTAAAATAACTAAGAAATCATTCCCAAGTGTTAAGAGATCATCTCAAATATTAGACCTAGTGCGTATTAACATACGTGAACTAAATGACGTTCTTACCCGAGGAGGAAAGAGGTACTTCATAACATTTATAGATGATTGTTCAAGATATGTGTATATATATCTATTAAAATCAAAGGATGAAGCATTTAATGCATTCAAGATCTATAAATTCGAAGTATAAAATCAATTAGTTAAAAAAATTAAAATCCTTCGTAGTGACAAAGGAGGAGAATATTTTTCTAATGAATGTTCTATCTATTGTGAAGAAAATGGTATAGTACATCAGTACACAACACCATACATACCACAACAAAATGGTGTAGCAGAGAGGAAAAATAGGACGTTAGTTGAAATAGTCAACTCAATGCTAATACAAGCAAAGTTGTTATTAAACCTATGGGGAGAAGTGTTGTTAGTTGTGTGTCATGTTCTCAATAGAATCTCATATAAGAAAACCAAGACCTTTTCATAAGAAATATGGAAAGGAAGAAAACCAAATATAGGGTATCTTAGAGTGTGAGGGTGTCTTGCATATTGCAGAACTCCAGAACTTAAAAGAATTAAGTTGGACCAATATCTATCAGGTGCATCTTTGTAGGATTTAGACATAATAGTAAGGCCTATAGACTTTTAGACTTACACTCTAATGTAATCATAGAGTCTAGAGATGTAGAGTTCTTTGAGAACTTTTTATTCATGGCGAATAAGAATACTGAGATTCAATCTCCTAATGAAACTATAGAAGAAACACAACAAGAAGTTGTAACACCGAGTGAACCTCATAAGAGTCAAAGAATAAGAATAGAGAAGAGTATTGATCCTGATCAAATAGACTCTCAGCGTCTCTCTTTTCATCTAGTAAAGGGTGATAGAGAGAAGGTCATTAGGATAATACCTATAGTTTTAACTATAGAAGATTAATCTAGAACCTTTAGTGAAGTTATGACTTCAAGAGACTTCGCTTTTTGGAAAGAGATTATTAATGATGAAATGGATTTAATTATATCAAATCAAACATGAGAACTAGTGAATCTACCTCCAGGTTCTAAATCAATAGGATGTAAGTGGGTATTTAAAAAAAATATCACACCAATGGTACAATTTAAACCTTTAAGGCAATATTAGTTGCTAAGAAAAGAAGGAATCGATTATTTTGACAGATATTCACCAGTGGCTAAAATAACATTGATTAATATTTGATTCACTCTAGCATCCATACGTCATCTTCATATCCATCAAATGGATGTGAAGATAGCATTCCTAAATGGTGACCTCGATGAGAGGTATACATGGACCAACCGGAAGGGTTTGTTCTACCAAGCAATGACAGGAAAGTGTGTAGACTTGTTAAGTCTTTGTATGAATTAAAATAAGCATCAAAACAATGGCATGATAAATTTGATTCTAAAGTTCTGTCTTATGGTTTTACACATAACAATGCTGATAAATGCATATACTCAAAAGTGTGTAATGATTATATTATAATCATATGCTTGTAAGTAGATGATATGTTAATAATCAGTAACAAAATGGCCATGGATTGGTATGTAAATTATTGCTAGAGTTTGTTTAAGCGGCGATATGAGGGGCCGTTTCCCTCAACGCAAGAATTTAGGGAGATCTGTTCGCCCCTTTTTCTCCTCTGCTCTGAGATCAACATCGCAGCGTCGGGGCCTGTTTCCTTCATCCCGCCCTCATTCTCACCCACGTCCTCCTCCTCTCTCCAAATCGGACTTCAGTCTTTTTGTAGGGAATATTACATTTGATACCTCAAGTAAAGACTTAAGGGGTATTTTCAATAGATATGGGCATCTTCTCGATGTTTACATCCCCACGAGGCCTGGAACTGGAAAACCCAGGGGATATGGGTTTGTGAGATATGTATACGAGCAAGATGCTATTAATGCGATTGCCATCCTCAATGAAAGAAGGGTAGACGGTCGAATCATCAATGTGAGCTGGACTAGGCAAAGACAAAAGACGATAGTAACTCCTAATCGCAACCCCTTTCTGGTTGAAGTAGAGCCAGCACCTGACCGTTTCCATCCGGAATCAGAAAAGGGTAATCACTCTTATTTGGCAACTGCAACCTCTGCAAACTACAGGAAGAATTCCTCATTACCCAGCCCTACCTCCCCATCTTCGGTAGCAGATCCTAGGGCTGTCAGGGAAAAACTTCAGACTCTTCAGTTCGGATAATATGTAAAGTGGCCCAGCCCACCGTCTCCATTCTGCAGTTGATTGACACGTTGTGGGAATCAGCTTACTCTGCTGATGATATCGACATTTCCAGGTTAAGTCCGGAATCTTTCTTAGTGGTGTTCAAATCTAAACAAGAACTACTAGATTTCCAAAAAGATGCGACTCTTCAGGCACAAATGGGAATAATGTCTACTTCCCCCTGGATTGCGAATATGAACGCAGGCGACGAAGGATGCTGGCTGAGGTTTTTTGGAATTCCCCCACATGCCTGGTTATAAGCTGTGATTATTGATCTGGCTAACTATTTCGGTAAGGTGATTCAACTAGACGTCAATGTCCGCCTAGGCATTTTACAGGTTTTTGCCAGGATCAAAGTTAAACTGCGCCCAGGGGTAGACCTTGGTAGGGTCTTGAGGCTGAAGGTGTTGGATGAGGAATTCCCTGTATATGTGGTCTTGGAACAGATGGAATCCATGCATGGTCAGTTGATGTCCCCTCCTACTGCTTTGAGGATGAGTAGCACGAAGGACTAGGTGGAAAAATCCTTTTTCGGTCCTACCAAGAACACTCAAGCCAGGATTTCAGAAGGTGAAGACCCAAGATCAGCAGTCAAGGAATTTCAGCAAGCCTCTATTCAGCCGCAGAGACCTGTAACAAGTGGTGGTCGGGTACACTCCTCACCTATTCGATGAATTGCCCCACTCAGTGACAGTGCCCAGAAGGAAAAAATCGATGCTCAGAACTCAGATGTTCCCTAGCTACGCGCTATGGAGGACAGTCGCTACCTCAATCCTTGCTCTAAATTGGCCCCGCCCTCCTCAATTTTCCAATCAATGCTTCCTTTAGCATCTATCTCCCCAGCGCCGAAGACTACCTCGCTCAATATGATTATTAACAGTAAAAAGTCAGATGGTTTGAGCTGCTCAGAACCTCAGGTTCTTATGCCATTACAGATTGAAGGGTCATTGCTTTGGATCGATTGCCGAAAGACGATCGTATATCGCCGTTCGAGATCTCATGGAAACTCCCCTTTATCTAAAATGAGGCTTCATTGCAGGATTGTTGGTCCCTCCACTACTTTAGCAGTAGATGACCCAATAGCCCCCAGCCAGGGGACTCAACCAGCTAAATCATCTAGTAGAGAACCGGCGGAAGACGTTTCTGTTTATGGGGATGCTAGAGAGGACCTCAGATCCCTCCAGGAGCCGGCTGTTCACTGCGACGAATCAAGCTCCAGTGACACTCCTGACCATTCTCCTCGCAGCGCAGAACTGGAAACCGACCTGTCCCCATATTTTTCTCCTGAGGGCAGACAGGATAGGCAGGGAGCCAAAGCATCTCAGATATTCAGTGGTCACCCTGGTCAGAAAAATAACATATGTTTGAGGCAACTATCAACAGACCCAAGTCTGGAAGTTAGGAAACCCTGCTCAATGAAATGAGCTAAGATTCTTTTCACAAGAGGAGATTGGGAATCTCGGCTCCATCGATTCAAGAGAAGGGCGGTTAATTCAAGCTGTGTGACTGATGGATAGAGTCTTAGTTTGGAATGTTCGCGGAATTGGTAATCGCCGCTCAGTGTTGTCCTCTAAAAGAATCATTCGGAAGTCGACCCTTTCATTGTGGTTTTGCTTGAACCAATGCTCCCTGAGGATAAGCGAGTGGGGGTTGGATTATCGCTGGGTTTCCACCAGTCCGTATCCAATGCAGATAGTGGGGGCAAGATTTGGGTCTTCTTTAAATCTCAGATCTCGCCTTCTATTCTTTCTTCTTCTAACCAATCCTTATCCATTGCGTGTGCTATGCAGAACTTCTCTTCGCCGATTACTATAACTTTTGTCTATGCAAGTTGTGACAGGATTCAGCGAAGATCTCTTTGGAGTGAATTGGCTTCACTTTCGGCTGCCATTCAAAGCCCCTGGTCTGTCTGTGGCAATTTTAACGCGACTTTGGCAGCATATGAAAGGCGTAGTAAAAGGCCTTCTGACAATGTCAGTTCGGTGGAGTTTGCGGCAGCTATTGATAGTGCGGCCTTGTAGGATGCAGGATTCTCTAGTAATCATTTCACCTGGAGTAACAATCGCGGTGGGGCTACTGAGTGTGGGCCAGATTGGATAGGGTTTTCTGCAATGTTGTGTGGGCATCTTGCTTTCCTAGTTTTCATGTCACTCATCTTCCTCGGATTAATTCAGATCACGCTCCTCTCTTGTTGGAGTGCCCTCAGCCTTCAGCTCCTATTGTGAAGCCTTTCAGATTCCACAACATGTGGATCAGTCATGACACTTTCCACCAAGTGGTAAAATCGGCATGGGAGTCGAATGGGTCTAGCCATCCGATCTACAATGTGTTGGTGAAGTTGAAGAGTGTTAAGCTTGCTTTAAAGGAGTGGAATAGAGATGTTTTCGGTAACATATTCACCCAGCTGGCTGCTGCTGAATTCGAAGTTGATAATTATGATCGATTGATGCAAGAGCAGTCGGGAGCGCTCCACAACGATAACGACCTGCAAGAAAATCTGAACTCCGCGATCTCCAACCTCTCCTATCTTCAGCTGCGTGAAGAATCCTTCTGAAAACAAAAATCCAGAATTACATGGCTTGAAGCAGGCGACAAAAACACAAAAATTTTTTATGCCACGGGTAAGGAAAAACAGAGGAAAGCAGCTATCCTCAGCATCACTCTGGACTCAGGGCAAACGCTGGTAGATAACACAGCAATCAAACAAGCTGCGGTGGATCATTTTCAAGATCTGCTTCAGGCGGATCAATGCATGCTAAGTAATGATTTGCTTGAGGTTATCCACCCATCCATCTCCTCCGCACAGAATATGCAGCTGATGGCTCCTCCTTCTGAGTTGGAGATTCTGCAGGCACTGCGCTCTATTCCAACTGACAGCGCAGCTGGTCCGGATGGATTCTCAGCTTCTTTCGACACAGCTTGTTGGAACATCGTGCGTAAAGATCTCCTAGCTGCCATCACCTTTCTCTTTCAAGGTGGCCGTCTTCCTCGAGCGGTCTCGGCTGCCCTGATATGTCTTGTCCCCAAATCGGCCTCTCCAAAGAGATTCTCAGACTACAAGCCGATTAGTCTTTGCAACTGCTGTTCACTCCCCAAGTATAGGGTTGAGATGTAGTAATAACTCGGTAAGATCGAGGTCGAATCCCACGAGGACTGGTCGTCACAATTCAAATATATGATTCTCCTTAACTAATCCAACAAATAATGGAGCGAATTACTAACACAAATTTATGGAAAATAACTATTGAGAATAGAGAAGAAAATTCAATCAGAGAAAGGGCACTAGGACTTTCGAATCCACCCCTAATTATCCTAACCCTTGTTTTGTCTGTTGATTCACCTTGATCTAGAATGATACCACTTATATTGAGAAAGCACAATCTGTGTCCTTAATCGAGCATACAGAATGTCTAATTCCTTTAAGCAATGCCATGAATAACATATCCCATGTCCTTGGTCGGGCACATGGAATGTATAGTTCATTAGAGCACCCTGTTTCTTCCTCTATAGGAAACTTGTTCTTGATCAAACATAAGCACCTATAATAAGCATCCAAACAACATCCATATATATACTTTGGTCAAGTTCATAGATGGAGAAGTATAGAATTTAAACCAATCAAGCGCACTTAGAGAAAGAGACACACCAATCAAATCAAAGTAAAATCAAAATATAACAAGAGTATTCAAATTAGGGGCTTCATCTCAGCCCTAGCTGAGAGATTAGTGACCCATAAAACCTTAGGAAAGAAGGAAAAAATAATATGAAAATAGAAACATCTCCCTTCTTCCTTCCTCTCTCTCTCCTTTCTTCTTCTCACTGGATCTGATATTTTCCTCTGGATCTGGAATTCTCTGATCTCTGAATGCCCTTCCTCACGTTTTGCAACTCTTTTTATAGCTGATGGAGTGGCTGGAGTGGTGAAAATCGGATCTGGGAAGCTGTCGCACGCGCAGCGAAAGCTTTTTCGCAGCTAAGTTCGGGGCCTCAAAACACCATACTTTCCTTGCTCAAATTCCATAAAAACACCGTCTCTTAGGACTTTCTTGGGTCCTCTACATGATGTACGGTTCAAATCTACCATATGATCAAAGATGGTGGCCCACCGTCGCCTGAAATACTGCTTTTCGCGGATGTGCGAAAGCTTTTGCACCTCTTCCGCTGTCGTGATCGGTGGACCCCACAGAGGTTTTTTCGGGGAAATCCATCCCGTCCATTAGGTTGCCCTTAAAATTTCGGTCAAAAACGGACGGTTTTGGTTGTCCTTTGATTCGGTCCAGAGAAGAAATCACGCCAAGATCAATTTTGACATTGCAGAGCAGTCCACTTGTGGCCTCTGTACTTCACACGTGTGCATGCATGGGTGTAAAGTGATAGCATGGTTTTGAAGTTCATGAACCCATCTACAAGATAGACGGTCCGGATCAGCTTTATGGGTGATGGGTGAGACCCACTACCGTCCGCAAGAATGGCCAGCGCATCCGTTCGCTGCTGCCGAAGACGGCAACTGCCGTTTTGAGAGAGAGAGCCGTGGTCAGCACTTGCGCTGACCGGCTGGCCGGTACTATGCACGGCGGGCGTGTATAGACTATGTACACACGCTGTACATATGAAATCCACTGTGATGTTTTCGAGAAATCCAAGCCGTCCATCCTGTTTCTCATATAATTTAAACTGTCTAGGTAAATTTTGAAGAAGTTCCAGATATCAGGTGGGCCCAGAATCAACGGTTTATGGGCTGATTTGTCAGTTGGGGCACTTCCATAGTGATCCGAGGGCTGAAATTTGAAATGTACGGTTAATTAATGTCCCTAATCCCATGTATAAGGTTTCGAGCCAATCAGATAGAGGGAACTATGTGATCTTGCATTCTGGACCAATTTCTGGTCTCTTTAACGTGAACGGCTTGATTTCCTCAGGTCTCTGGCATGTAAATTCTTCAATATTGGTCTTCTGAGGTTCATCCCGTGCTCTGGTAATTCAGGAACATCAAATCCACGCTTTTAACATCAATTTTCAATCAACGCTCCTGATTTCATCCTGCAACAAAAATATAATTAAAATATGGCATTAAACATTATCATGTATGTAAAATTAGGTAATAGTCGGGGTTTGAGATGCAATATTCGACCCTCATCACAACCCCCAACCAGCATTTTGCTAGTCCCGAGCAAAACATGCGAAAAATAATTTCAGAAATAAAAGACAATTCCAGTAAACTCAAGTGACTAGTGAACAGATAGTTGAGATGTGAAAATTCTAAACTCCATGAATGGTGATAAGATGTTCCTCCTGAAATCAAGCTTACAGTAAACTTCATAATCAAGTTTAAAATATTAATCCATTAATTAGAACAATTTTAAACATTGAGTTCCATGAGTGTATAGTGTAATCTCGGCTTACAATCATTAAAAGATCCAATTGTCAATTTCATGATATCATTAGTAATTCGTGACAACCAAACCTGAAACCAACACTAGCATTTTAGATCATCTTTTCGTTCTAACAGCCTTTGATTTCCTTTATAAACAGTGGTGTCAAGGAGGGGAATCAAATCTTCATCTATAGGGAGCAAACCTATGATGACGATTATGCGACTTATTCTTTCAATTCTTCTTTATAAACTGATGCTAAAAATTTTATTTTTCAAGCTGGTTCCTTTCATGCTTAGTGATTACCAAGTTACCATTTAATATTGAACTGAAAACTTAATGTGTAAGTGAGATCTGATACGTGCAATCCTGGCTCAATCAATGTTTACAACTTCTAATCATGGATTAATAATTCAAACTTAAGTGTGAAATCTGCCAGACAATTGAATCCAAGAGTCATAAATTACTCACATTTTGTATCTTGTAATTTCAAAATCACAACTATCCTTCAAAATCACTTTGAATTCAACAGAAATTCCAGAAAAAAATTTTTAAAATTTTCACAATTTTGCTCAAGACCAAGAAAATACTGATTAAGTAACCTAATCTCCCACCCCCAACCTAAAATCTACATTGTCCTCAATGTAAAAGAAATAAGCATGCAATGCACATGGGACAACGAAAATAAATGAGTGATGGGAAGATGGTACCTGGACGAAGAATCAAGAGGCTTTCCCAAAATTATCAATGTAAGAGCGAGTTAGCACAAGAGAGAAATCAGTAAAATAAAATAAAATCACAAAAAGAAAAACCCTACCTATACCACTTTCGCAGGTGCTCTCGATTGCATTCAGCGTATGCAACAAGCCTTTTAAACCCCTAGGTTACCCCTAGTGGACGAGTTGTAGTCTCGTGAGGGTTTGCAGTAATGTTACCCACAAACATTGAACTAACTAACAAAGAAATCAAAAGAAATGTTCGGTTGCCTCCCAGGAGTGATAAGTTTAACGTCTTCAGCCAGACCAAAAACGGACCATGAATTCATTAATCTTTAAGACCAGGGTCCACCAAAGAACTTACCTCAATACTGTGGTTAACCAATCCCAGACAAGTGATGTGAGTTCCCATGAGCTGTGCTATCTGCAATGAGGTAACTGTCACTGTCGTCAAATAATTTAAGGACTTCTGCTCGAACAACTTCTTCTATGTTAGGATCATGCTTCCTTTGCATTTTACGTGACATTTCCACAGCATGATCCTTACATATAGTGGGGCACACTCCTTATATTTCTGCTATCTTCCGTTCAATTGCTGCCTTATATGTTCGAAGAACATTAAGTAACCTGTTCTCTTTTGCCTTCTTAGAGTTAGAAACTGTGCTGTCAGGAAGAGTCTCAGAGGGATGAAGAGGTTCCACTTTCGCTCTCCATTTTTCAGTCTCCAATATAGGAGTAGAGTCGAGCAGTGCATTGACTTCGTGGATGGGACTATCAATGTCAAAATCCGTGCCATGTTGTGCTAAGCAGGTCTCAAGTGGATCTTCGAAAGATTTGAGGAAGGAGTCCTGCACTAGACTCTCGATCATGTCCACTTCAAATATGTCGTCCAAATCTGCGGATTGTTATCCTGAATTAAAGACATTGAGTTTAATATTCATGTTACCAAAGGACAACTTCATAACTCCATTCCGGCAATTTATAATAGCATTAGATGTGGTCAAAAATGGACGACCCAAGATGACCGGGATCTGACTAGTCGGATTCCGGATAGGCTGAGTATCTATAACTATGAAATCCACTAGAAAATAAAATTTATCAACCTGGATTAACACATCTTCAATAACACCACGGGGCACCTTGACAGATCTATCAGCTAGTTGTAATGTTATTTTAGTCGGTTTCAACTCACCAAGTCCTAGCTGATCATAAACCGAATATGGTAACAAATTGACGCTCGCCCCTAAATCAAGCAATGCCTTCCCGATCTTATGATCTCCTATGCCGCAAGAAATGGTGGGAGCTCCTGGATCCCTAAATTTAGGAGGAGTGTTACGTTGAATCATGGAGCTAAGCTGCTCTGCAAGGAAGACTTTCTTATGAACATTCTGCTTACGCTTTTGAGTGCATAAATCTTTAAGAAACTTAGCGTAAGGAGGGCCTTGCTTGATAGCGTCAAGCAACGGGATGTTGACTTGCACTTTTTTAAACACATCCAAGATTTCATCAAAGTTGTTTCTTTTCTTCATTGGTGCCAGACGTTGAGGAAAGGGTTCTTTGGGCACGTAGGGTGGCACATTAGTGTCTCTTGTAGAGTCAGAGAACTTTGGGACTTTAGATACATTAGTGTGTCTCTCTGCTTCATCTTGATCTTCTGCTTTAGAATTTGATTCATCCCTGGGCATCTCTATTCTGTTGTCAATCTGTTTCCCTGACCGAAGGGTAGTGATCGATTTGGCTTGCTCATGATATTGCCCTTGGTTGGAATTAGAGCCAATCTCATACTGTCCCTTTGGATTAGCCACAGGTTGGCTAGGGAACTTGCCCTTCTCTCTCTCACTCAATGTGGCAGCTAGTTGACCTATTTGTACTTCCAGCTTGGCAATGGATTGCGCATTTGCATGTAAGCTTTGCTGGTTGGCTAATAAGGTTTGTTGGGTGTCTTTTTGGAATTGGAGAGAACTCTGCATAAAAAGATGGAGTGTATCCTTAAGAGATGATTTCCTTGATTGTGCAGGCGGTTGTTGATATTGCGGAAACTGCTAAGGTTGCATAGGAGGATTTCCAGATGGTCCTCCTTGTTGTGGTCCCTTTGCCCAAGAAAAATTTGGATGTCTAACCCACCCTGAGTTGTATGTGTTCGAGTAAGGATCATTCCCAGGTTTTTGAAAAGTATTCATAGCATGTACTTGTTCAGAGAGAAGTTCTGGGGATGCTGCACCAGATGGACAAGACTGCATAGGATGGGCAGGGCTAGAGCACATGGCACAAGCCTCGGCTTGAGTTTGTGGAGGTCCATTATGCAACATCAGAGCATCAACCTTCTTGGTCAGGCCATCAATCTTGGCATGGAGGTCTGGCGTGACTCCTATCTCATATATACCACCTCTCTTTTGTGGTTGGGGACTTCTGTCATCTGTATTTGAATAGTCCCATTGCTGGGGATTTTCACACAAGGTTTCAAAGAAGTTCCATGCTTCAATATCACTTTTGGTCATGAATGACCCTCCACTGGTGGCATCAACCATGCGACGGTTCTGGGATGTCAGACCGTCATAGAAGTATTGAACCTGTTGCCACTTTTCAAAACCATGGTGTGGACATCTAGAAGTAAGTCCTTCCATCTTTCCCAACATTCATGAAAGTGCTCTCCCTCTTTTTGTGTGAAATTAGTGATTTCTCTATGGAGAGCATTTGTTTTGTGAACAGGGAAGAACTTGTTTAAGAACTTCCTAGACAATTGGTCCCATGTAGTGATAGACCCAACTCCTAGAGAATTCAACCATGCTTCCGCCTTATCCTTCAAAGAAAAAGAAAAAAGGCGCAAACGGATCGAATCGTCTAAAAAGTTTTGAAACCTAAAGGTAGAGCAAATGTCTAGGAATTCTTTTACATGATGATATGGGTCCTCCTTGTCTAACCCATAAAAGGAAGGCAACAACTGTATGACCCCAGTCTTAAGTTCAAAGTGTGCTGCCGTGGTGGTGGGCAACACTATGCATGAAGGCGCATTGAATTGGACAGGAGCTGAATAATCTTTAAGAGCTTTAGTTCCATTCTCTTCTGCCATTTCAAATAGGATGTTTCTAAATCTTCTACGAAAAGTTCTTTCTATTTCAGGATCAAAAGGTGCTAGTTCTATATTTAAGGATCTACGTCCTAGCATAAACTATGTTATTGCAATGTAAGAAAGAAAACTAAACTAAGAAGCAACCTAAGAGAAATAAAACTAGAACTAGAAACTATGAGATTCTAAAACAAATTAAAACTATGTAAATAAGAATGGGAAGAAAGAACCCAGAAAAGGAGATGATTGATGTCAGAAGATTTCAGAAGCTCCTCCTTCACTTAGTAGCTTCCTTCCTCAATTCCAATTTGGAGATCTATGTTAGAATCCTGCAAAAGAAAAAAAACAAGTTAGTTTCTAAAACAGAAAATCTAAAATTAGAAACTTCCTAAAGAACAAAAAAGAAGAGTTAGTTTCTAAAAAGGAAAGAAATCCTAGAATTAGAAAGTTACTAAAAATAAAAAGCTAAGTAGGTTTCTAAAAAGGAAAAAGAAATTTCTAAAACTAGAAAATAGAAAGTTACTTAAAAGAAGAATCTAAATCTAAAAGTAGAAAATTCAAAAATTCAAAAAAAGAAATTCTAGAATTAGAAAATTCCTAAAAAGTAAAATCCTAATTCTAAAAATAAAAATTAGAAAAAGTAAAGAATTTAGAAAGGGATTACCAAATTAGAAGTTTATTTCAGAATCCTACAAAATAGGAAACAGGTTAGTTTCTAAACAAAAACTCTAATATAAAATTAGTAAAATCCTAAAACTATGAATTATGATAAGAGAGAATCTTAAATCCAATTTGGATCGAAACAGTCCCCGGCAACGGCGCCAAAAACTTGTTCACTCCCCAAGTATAGGGTTGTGATGTAGTAATAACTCGGTAAGATCGAGGTCGAATCCCACGAGGACTGGTCGTCACAATTCAAATATATGATTCTCCTTAACTAATCCAACAAATAATGGAGCGAATTACTAACACAAATTTATGGAAAATAAAACTATTGAGAATAGAGAAGAAAATTCAATCAGAGAAAGGGCACTAGGACTTTCGAATCCACCCCTAATTATCTTAACCCTTGTTTTATCTGTTGATTCACCTTGATCTAGATTGATACCACTTATATTGAGAAAGCACAATCTGTGTCCTTAATCGAGCATACAGAATGTCTAATTCCTTTAAGCAATGCCATGAATAACATATCCCATGTCCTTGGTCGGGCACATGGAATGTATAGTTCATTAGAGCACCCTGTTTCTTCCTCTATAGGAAACTTGTTCTTGATCAAACATAAGCACCTATAATAAGCATCCAAACAACATCCATATATATACTTTGGTCAAGTTCATAGATGGAGAAGTATAGAATTTAAACCAATCAAGCCCACTTAGAGAAAGAGACACACCAATCAAATCAAAGTAAAATCAAAATATAACAAGAGTATTCAAATTAGGGGCTTCATCTCAGCCCTAGCTGAGAGATTAGTGACCCATAAAACCCATTAGGAAAGAAGGAAAAATAAATATGAAAAATAGAAACATCTCCCTTCTTCCTTCCTCTCTCTCTCCTTTCTTCTTCTCACTGGATCTGATATTTTCCTCTGGATCTGGAATTCTCTGATCTCTGAATGCCCTTCCTCACGTTTTGCAACTCTTTTTATAGCTGATGGAGTGGCTGGAGTGGTGAAAATCGGATCTGGGAAGCTGTCGCACGCGCAGCGAAAGCTTTTTCGCAGCTAAGTTCGGGGCCTCGAAACACCATACTTTCCTTGCTCAAATTCCATAAAAAACACCGTCCCTTAGGACTTTCTGGGTCTCTACATGATGTACGGTTCAGATCTACCATATGATCAAAGATGGTGGCCCACCGTCGCCTGAAATACTGCTTTTCGCGGATGTGCGAAAGCTTTCGCACCTCTTCCGCTGTCGTGATCGGTGGACCCCACAGAGGTTTTTTCGGGGAAATCCATCCCGTCCATTAGGTTGCCCTTAAAATTTCGGTCAAAAACGGACGGTTTTGGTTGTCCTTTGATTCGGTCCAGAGAAGAAATCACGCCAAGATCAATTTTGACATTGCAGAGTAGTCCACTTGTGGCCTCTGTACTTCACACGTGTGCATGCATGGGTGTAAAGTGATAGCATGGTTTTGAAGTTCACGAACCCATCTACAAGATAGACGGTCCGGATCAGCTTTATGGGTGATGGGTGAGACCCACTACCGTCCGCAAGAATGGCCAGCGCATCCGTTCGCTGCTGCCGAAGACGGCAACTGCCGTTTTGAGAGAGAGAGCCGCGGTCAGCACTTGCGCTGACCGGCTGGCCGGTACTATGCACGGCGGGCGTGTATAGACTATGTACACACGCTGTACATATGAAATCCACTGTGATGTTTTCGAGAAATCCAAGCCGTCCATCCTATTTCTCATATAATTTAAACCGTCTAGGTAAATTTTGAAGAAGTTCCAGATCTCAGGTGAGCCCAGAATCAACGGTTTATGGGCTGATTTGTCAGTTGGGGCACTTCCATAGTGATCCAAGGGCTGAAATTTGAAATGTACGGTTAATTAATGTCCCTAATCCCATGTATAAGGTTTCGAGCCAATCAGATAGAGGGAACCATGTGATCTTGCATTTTGGACCAATTTCGGGTCTCTTTAACGTTAACGGCTTGATTTCCTCGGGTCCCTGGCATGTAAATTCTTCAATATTGGTCTTCTGAGGTTCATCTCGTGCTCTGGTAATTCAGGAACGTCAAATCCACGCTTTTAACATCAATTTTCAATCAACGCTCCTGATTTCATCCTGCAACAAAAATATAATTAAAATATGGCATTAAACATTATCATGTATGTAAAATTAGGTAATAGTCGGGGTCTGAGATGCAATATTCGACCCTCATCACACCTCTACAAGATTTTCTCTAAAGTCATTTCCACCAAACTTGGTCAGGTTCTCCCACTGCTAATCTCGGAAGAACAATGGGCGTTTGTGAAAGGAAGATCAATAGCAAAGAATATTGCGATGGCCCAGGAGCTCCTCAGAGATTTAAACAGAAAGGTGCGGGGAGGAAATATTGTGCTTAAACTGGATATGGAGAAAGCATATGATAGAGTGGATTGGTCTTTTCTAAAATAGGTGTTATCCAGATTCGGTTTTTGTCCCTTGTGGATCGCGCTAGCTGAAAACTGCTGGGCAAATTCTTGGTTTTCGGTGCTAGTGAATGGCGAGGTTACAGGTTTTTTCAAGTCTTCGAGAGGTCTGCGTCAAGGTGATCCGATATCGCCCAGCCTATTTATTATTGCTGCAGAAGTTCTTAGTCGAGGCCTTAAAGCTTTATGTGTCCAAGGTCTCTGTTCTCCGTACAAGCTAAGGACTGGTTCTCCTATAGTCTCCCATCTGCTCTATGCGAATGACACGCTCATATTTCTCAACGGAGGTCTCGCGTCTTTGAGAGTGGTAAAATCTTTCCTGCTCAAATACCAACAAGGCTCGGGTCAAAAAGTCAACCAGCGGAAGAGCTCTTTCCTCCATTCTCCCAAGATGGGTGAGGCTAGGGTGAGAGCAATTGAGGCGGTCCTTGGGATTACAAGATCATCAGGGCCGTTTACGTATTTGGGTGTCCCCTTATCCTTGGGCAAGCAGAAGGCAGCCTTTTTTCGTCCGCTTCTGGACAAGGTGGAAGGGCGGATTAGGGGCTGGCAGTCCAGATGTTTATCGCAGGCTAGTAGAGTGGTTCTAATTTCGACATGTTTTGAGTAGTATCCCCATTCATTCTTTGGCGGCTACTCATATCCCATCTACAGTTTTGAAGGATCTTGAGAAGCGTTTCGCGGCTTTCTTTTGGGGTTGGCATGAAGGTAAGAGTAAATGCCACTGGAAAAGCTGGAAGACTATTGCGTCCCCTAAAGAGGAGGGAGGCTAGGCATTAGGAAACTCAAGGATATCATGTCTGCTTTTCGTCTGAAGATGGCCTAGGAGATCAGATTTTCGTCAGTTAAGAGTCTCTGGAGTTCTTTTTTCTCTTCCAAATATGCCCGAGATCTAGCTGTGCCTGAGTCGCAAAGGGCAGTTAGTTTTGCTTCACCACTATGGAAGAAAATTTTTGCTTCAATTCCGGCTGTGGAGGATTACGTTCAGTGGTATTTGGGTGGTGGTAATTGTAAGTTTTGGTTAGACAATTGGACTGGCCTTGGTCCTCTGCATCTTCTTTCCACTGCATCGGTTCCAGCCCCTCTTCTTCATATGCAAACGGCTCTCGTTCTGGGTAATAACGGCCCTCTTCCTCCTTCGGCGTCGTTCAACCTCTTGCCTCAGTGGGTCATTAACTTTATATTTCAGAAAGGTTTTTGTACATCTGAGGGAATGGACTTTCCTATCTGGCCTTTTTTAGTTTCTGGTCAGTTTTCCATGGCCTCGGCGTGGGATAAGTGTCGCTCGCCTATGCCGAATAGGAGTTGGGCGAGGGGGTGTGGCATGGCAAGCTCCCCCCGAGAATCTCCCTGCTGACCTGGAGGGTGTTGTCGAAAGCTATCGCTGTGGATGAGACGGTTCAATCTCGTGGGGTTAGTATGGCTTCCAAGTGTGTCTATTGTAGTGGCAGTGTTGCGCGGGGTCCATCCTCAGAATCCATCTCCCACCTTTTTCTCAACAGCCACATTGCGAAGGCTGCCTGGTCTTATTTTGCAAGATTTTTTCATGTTTTTGTGTTGAAAACAGAGTCTGTGGAGGTAAGACTGACTCGGTGGTGGGCAACAGCGGTTTCTGGTCCATCAAATTCGGTGTTGCATAAGTTGGCCCCGTCGACCATCCTATGGTGTATATGGAAATGCCGAAATGTAGCCCTCTTTGATGGGATTATTCCTTCAGCTGCCTCGGTAATTGCTAGAGGCAAATGGTGGCTCTCATGTATCAATGGTGATCTGGATGAGGTGAATTCTGTAGGTTTGTCGTCTCACCCAACAGATATTATTGGTGCTTCAACTAGGTTGGATTCGGGTGCCCCCTCGGCTGGCTTAAGCAGGCCTGTGCATGGGTCTTATCGCCCGCACCTGGTGGTAAGATGGATTAAACCACAACCAGGTTGGGTGAAACTCAACATGGATGGATCGTCCCTTGACAATCCTAGATTTTCGAGTGGAGGAGGGGTGTGTACAGACGAAAAATGGAATTTTATCTTTGCTTTCTCTGTTGGATATGGTGTGGGATCTAATGTTAACGTAGAGCTCAGATCCATCTTTGATGGGATGGAGTTGTGCATTGGCCGAGGATTTTAGTCTGTGGTTATTGAATCGGACTCGCAATTAGTGGTCAATTTCCTTTTTGGTCTCGCAGATCCAGGCTAGAAATGAGGGTATTGGATCCAGAGGATTAACTACATTCGGCATTGTGGTAATTTTAAGGTCTAACATATCTTCAGAGAAGGGAATTCCGTTGCAGATCAGATGGCTCGAGCGGGCAGTTTGACGCAGGGAAGTATGATCTATTTGCAGCAAAGTAACCTTCCGGACAAGGTGAGAGGTATGCTTTTCTTAGACAAGGTTGGGCTTGGCTCTATCAGGGATGGTCCTCGAGTTGAGAGAAGTTGCAGATAAGTTTCTGTTCTGTCTCTTTTGTATAGTGTTTTCGTTTTCTCTCCTGTTCTTACGATAGGCGTCCCTTGGGATCTTTTTTCCCAGGGGACCCCCGAATGTAATTGGTCTCTTTGATATATGGAAAGCTCCTTTTAAAAATTTAAAATTAAAAAAAAAAAAAAAAAAAAAAAAAAAAAAAAAAAAAAAAAATCAGTAACAAAATGGAATGTGTAACTGTAACAAAGAAGTTTCTCTCTTCAGTTTTCAAAATGAAGGATCTTGAACATGTGAATATTATACTAGGTACAAAAAAAAATAGTAGGTGTTATATATTGTATCAGTCTTATTATATTAAGAAAATATTGAACAAGTTTAACCACTTGAAAATTAAAGAGGCAAAAACCTCATTTGATCCAAGTATCAAGTTGAAAGAAAACAGTGGAAGAGCAGTTGTACAAATAGGGTATGCTAGTGTTATAGGTAGTCTTATGTATGTTATGTAATGCACAAGACCGGGTATGGCATATGCTATGAGTAAACTAAGTAGGTTTACTAGTAATCCAAGTGTTGAACACCGGAAAGCCATAAGTAGAGTTTTAGGTTATCTAAAAGAAACTAAAGAACTATGGTTATTTTACTCAAAATTTTCAGTAGTATTGGAAGAATATGCCGATGCAAGTTGGATATCAAGTGCGGGGGACAACAAGTCCACTACAGAATGGATATTCACCTTAGAAGGTGCAGTTGTATCTTGAGGATCCAAGAAACAAACTTGCATAATGCACTCAACAATAGAATCTGAGTTCATAGTTTTGGCTGTAACAGGCAAAGAGGCTAAGTGGTTAAGGGATCTTCTATTACAAATCTCATTATATGCAAAGCCTATACCGGCTTTCACTTTATTGCGATAGTGAACCCACTCTAGCTAGCGAAAGCCTACATCGGTACCTATAATGGGAAATCCAGACACATAAGTTTGAAACATGATTATAGAAGGTAATTGATTCAGGATGGAATCACTATTAACTCATTTGTGAAGTCAAGTAATAATTTGGCTGATCCCGTTACAAAACCTCTGATGAGAGAGGTAAGAGGGACTACATCTAGTGAGATGGGGTTGAAACTCTTTAATATCAAAGTTTCACCATTGATAAAAACTCAACCCAAACTTAAAAAATCTCTAGAGATTGGGTTCAATGGGTAACAACAAATCACTGATAAGTGAAAAGTTTCAACACTAAATCTAAATAACCTCATCCAGGATGAAAGTGTTAGCCGTTATAAAAAGAGGATTGAGTCTTAGAACTCTTAATGAAATTCAGTTAAATAAGACAAGTGTTTTAAGTAACGAAAATACTGGAAGGATTTCACCTATGTGAATGTAGAAGCGGTACCGCTTCTCATGAGAGTTAGAGTTATCTCGGGATCGTTCATGAAACAGGATAATCACATGACCATTAAAAGTGCTAAGCGAGTAATATGTGGAACATATAATGCAGAAGCTATTATGTATATAGTATTTTCAGTTATGTCATTATTCAAATCGCAAGATAACTTTCTCTATGCATAATAACTATTTTTCATCTTTGGTAGATATTTTTATATTGTTTAAAAAAAAATCAGTGGGGGATTGTTGAGATTTGTTGTTTTTTGAAAAAAATATATTTCAAATATTTCAAAATTTTGGGATTTTGCCACTAAAACGATTTTTAGAAATTGTAAATAGAAAAGTGCAGTGTGTGCTTTCGTCCCACATCGGAAATGATAGGAAAAGATTTGGGGTTTATGTGGATGTGTGTGTAGTATTCTTACTTGGAGCTTTGGAGATTAAGCACATGCACGCTCGGGTGAGGGCGAGGGCATGAGCATGGGAAGTGTGGCTGTAATAGTACTAGTTAGCGCACTTTACACTTCGCAGTGCGAGTGGTCTAGTAGGTGATCAGGGTCGAATATTACATATCAGACCCCAGTAATTGCCTAAATTTACATACCTGATAAGGCTTAATGGAATAGTTTAATCGTATTTTCATTGCAGGATTTAATGATGAGCGTTGGACTGAAAAGAGGATTAAAAGCATGGATTTGATGATCCAAAGCCACCTGAGCACGGGATGGACCCCAGAAAACCAATAATAAATATTTTACACGCCTGGGATCTGAGGAAAGCAAGCCAAAGGAGCCCGAAAAGGGTCCAGAATGCAAGATCACATGGTTCCCGCCATCGATCATCAGTTCGAAACTTCATACATGGAATGAGGGCCATAAATTAACCGTACATATTGAATTTCAGCCATTAATGATCTCGGGAAGTGAGCCAACGGACAGATCAGCCCATTAAACTCCAAATTGGGGGCCCACCTGACATCTGAAAATGCTTCAACTAAGTATTAACGGGTTAAATAATATGGGAAAAAGGATGGATGGTGCAGATTTCTCATAAACATTATAGTGGACCCCACACGTGATGCATGTACACCATCCACAAAGACTGCCCGCCGTGCATGGGACCGACCGCAGCGGTCAGCGAGCCGCTGACCCGCGCTCATCCGCCTTCGTCTCAAAATCAAAAAAAAAAAAACGGACAGCGTAACGCTGTCCGATCGGACATTACAGTTGTGGGTCCACACCATCTATCAAAACACCAATCCAAACCGTCCATTTGGTTCATAAGGTTGACCTTACCAAGACCTAGGTGTCCTTTCTCCCTCATAAAAGTCACCGGCCAATCCAAACCGCTGAATACAATTCGGACGGTGAAGCAAGAGATCCTGTGGACCACACCAAGAACAATCCAAAATCAGTCATTTCCAACTGAAATCTCGAGCTCCATCCAATGGACGGAGTGGATTTCCCAAGATAACATCACAGTGGACCCCACCATTTTCGCAGCAAAGCCGCGTCCGCGTTTGCGCGTCAGCGAACGGACGCCGCTGTCCATTTTTGTGAACGGTTGTGGGCCCCACACATCGCCCGTACGACCGATCCGAGCCGTTCATCTTGTAGAGGGCCGCGAGCACTACAAACCCATGCTGATATTCCACTCCCATGCGTACACACGTGCATGATACAGAGGCCACAAAAGGGCTGCCCTGCAACATTCAAAACTGATCTCTTCATGTTTTCTTCTCTGGGCCGCGTTAATGGACGTTCAAAACCACCCATTCTTGACTGAAATTTCGTCCTGAATCCAATGGACGGGGTGAATTTTCCAGAAAACACTTCGGTGGGGCCCACCGATCATGGCTGCAAAAATTTCTATTCCATGTCCTGCTACAACTCTGCCACTGATCCAGCTTTCCAGCAACTATAAAAAAGGAGTCTTGGACATGGGAAAAGCATTCAGAAACAGGGAGGAGTTCCAGATCTACAGTAAGGGAGAGAAGAAAGAGAAGAAAGAAGAGAGAGAGAAATTGGTTTGATTTTTTCTTTTATGAAGTTTTATTTTTATTTATCCATCTGTTTAATGGATTTTATGGGTAACTAATCTCTCAGCTAGGGCTGAGATGAAACCCTTAATTTGAACACTCTTTGTTCTATGTTGATTTTACTTTAATTAGATTAGTTTGTTTCTTTCCCTAGTGTGCTTGATTGCTTTAAATTTTATACTTCTCCATCTATGAACTTGATCAGAGTCTATGAATGGATGTGGTCTGGATGCTTATTCTAGGTGCTTGTATCTGATCATGAACAGGTTCCTGTAGAGGAAGAAACAGGGTGCTTTACTGAACTGCATATTCCATATGCCCGATTTGGACATGGGATATGTTATTCATGGCATTGCTTGAAGGAATTAGACAATCTGTATGCCCGATTAAGGACACAGATTGTGCTTTCTCTAGATAAGTTAGATCAATCTAAATTAAAGTGAATTAACGGACAAAACAAAGGTTAGGATAATTAGGGGTGGATTCGAAAGTCCTAGTGCTCTCTCTGATTGAATTTTCTTCCTTATTCTCAATTTTTTTTTCATAGATTTGTGTTAGTAAATTGCTCCATTATTTGTTGAATTAGTTAAGGAGAATCACAGATTTGAATTGTGACGACCAATCCTCGTGGGATTCGACCTCGATCTTACCGAGTTTATTACTACATCACAACCCTATACTTGGGGTTTGAACAAGTTTTTGGCACCATTGCCGGGGACTGTTTCGGTCCAAATTAAGTTTAGGATTCTCTCTTATCATAATTCATAGCTTAGGATTTTACTAACTTAGAGTTCTTTTTCTTTATTTTAGAAATTAACCTATTTCCTGTTTTGTAGGGTCCTGAGATAAACTTCTAATTTGGTAATCCCTTCTAAATTCTTTACTTTTTTTCTAATTTTTTATTTTTTTATTTTTAGAATTAGGTTTTTTAGAAATTTTCTAATTCTAAAATTTCTTTTGAATTTTTTTATTTTTTTTAGATTTAGATTTTTCTCTTAAGTAACTTCCTATTTTCTAGTTTTAGAAATTTTTCTTTCCTTTTTAGAAACTAACTCTTCTTTTTATTTTTTAGAAACGTTCTTTTTTAGAAATTAACCGTTGCTTAGGATTTTTTTTTTTAATTAATTTAGGAAACTTGATTTGTTTATGTTTCTATTTTCAGGAATTGAGGAAGAAAGCTACTAAGTGAAGGAGGAGCTTCTTAAATCTTCTGACATCAATCATCTCCTTTTTCTGAGTTCTTTCTTCCCATTCTTACTTGCATAGTTTAACTTGTTTTAGAATATCATAGTTTCTAGTTCTAGTTTTCTTTCTCTTAGGTTGTTACTTAGTTTATGCTAGGACGTAGATCTCTAGATATAAACTAGCATCTTGTGATCCTGAAATAGAAAGAACATTCCATAGAAGATTGAAAGACATCCCAGTTGAAATGGCAGAAGAGAATGGAACTAAAACTCTTAGAGATTATTCAGTTCCTGTCCAATTCAATGCGCCTTCATGCATAGTGTTGCCCACCACCACGGCAGCACACTTTGAACTCAAGACTGGGGTCATAAGTTGTTGCCTTCCTTTTATGGGTTGGACAAGGAGGACCCATATCATCATGTGAAAGAATTCCTAGACATTTGCTCCACCTTTAAATTTCAAAACTTCTCAGACGATTCGATCCACCTACGCCTGTTTCCTTTTTCTTTGAAGGATAAGGCGAAAGCATGGTTGAATTCTCTAGAAGTTGGGTCTATCACTACCTGGGACCAATTGTCTAGGAAGTTCTTAAACAAGTTCTTCCCTGTTCACAAAACTAATGCTCTCCGTAGAGAAATCACTAATTTCACACAAAAAGAGGGAGAGCACTTTCATGAATGTTGGGAAAGATGGAAGGACTTGCTTCTTAAATGTCCACACCACGGTTTTGAGAAGTGACAACAAGTACAATACTTTTATGACGGTCTGACACCCCAGAACCGTCGCATGGTTGATGCCACCAGTGGAGGATCCTTCATGACCAAAAGCGATACCGAAGCGTGGAAATTCTTTGAAACCTTGTGTGAAAACTCCCAGCAATGGGACTATTCAGATAGAGGTGAAAGAAGTTCCCAACCACAAAAGAGAGGTGGCATATATGAGATAGGAGTCACGCTAGATCTCCATGCCAAGATTGATGGCCTGACAAAGAAGGTTGACGCTCTGATGTTGCATAATGGACCTCCACAAACAACTCAAGCCGAGGCTTGTGCCATATGTTCTAGTCCTACCCATCCTACGCAATCTTGCCCATCTGGTACAGCATTTCCAGAATTTCTCTCTGAACAAGTTCATGCTTTGAACACCTTTTAGAAACCTAGGAATGATCCTTACTCGAACACATACAACCCAGGGTGGGCTAGGCATCCAAATTTTTCTTGGGCAAAGGGACCACAACAAGGAGGACCATCTGGAAATCCTCTTATGCAACCTCAGCAGTTTCCGCAATATCAACAACTACCTGTACAATCAAGGAAACCATCTCTTGAGGATACACTCCATCTTTTTATGCAGAGTTCTCTTCAATTCCAAAAAGACACCCAACAAACCTTACTAGCCAACCAGCAAAGCTTACATGCAAATGCGCAATCCATTGCCAAGCTGGAAGTACAAATGGGTCAACTAGCTGCCACATTGAGTGAGAGAGAGAAGGGCAAGTTCCCTGGCCAACCTGTGGCTAATCCAAAGGGACAGTATGAGATTGGCTCTAATTCCAACCAAGGGCAATACCATGAGCAAGCCAAATCGATCATTACCCTTAGGTCAGGCAAACAGATTGACAACAAAATAGAGATACCTAGGGATGAATCAAATCAAAGTGAAGCAGAGAGACACAGCAATGCATCCAAAGTCCAAAAACTCTCTGACTCTCCAAGAGCCGCTGACATGCCACCTTACGTGCCCAAAGCACCTTTTCCTCAACGTCTGGCACCAATGAAGAAAAGAAACAACTTTGATGAAATCCTGGACGTGTTTAAAAAAGTTCAAGTCAACATCCCGTTGCTTGACGCTATTAAGCAAGTCCCTGCTTATGCTAAGTTTTTTAAAGATTTATGCACTCAAAAGCGTAAGCAGAATGTTCATAAGAAAGTCTTCCTTGCAGAGCAGCTCAGCTCCATGATTCAACATAACACCCCTCCTAAATTTAGGGATCCTGGAGCTCCCACCATCTCTTGCGGTATAGGAGATCATAAAATCAGGAAGGCATTACTTGATTTAGGGGCGAGCATCAATTTGTTACCATATTCGGTTTATGAGCAGCTAGGACTTGGTGAGTTGAAACCAACTAAAATAACATTACAACTAGCTGATAGATCTGTCAAGGTGCCCCGGGGTGTTATTGAAGATGTGCTAATCCAGGTTGACAAATTTTATTTTCCAGTGGATTTCATAGTTATAGATACTCAGCCTGTTCAGAATCCTCATAGTCAGATCCCAGTCATTTTGGGTCGTCCATTTTTGGCCACATCTAATGCTATTATAAATTGCAGGAATGAAGTTATGAAGTTGTCATTTGGTAACATGAATATTAAACTTAATGTTTTTAATGCAGGACAACAACCCGCGGATTTGGACGACATATTTGAAGTGGACATGATCGAGAGTCTAGTGCAGGACTCCTTCCGTAAATCTTTTGAAGATCCACTTGAGACCTGCTTAGCACAACATGGCATGGATTTTGACATAGATAGTCCCATCCACGAAGTCAATGCAATGCTCGACTCTACTCCTATATTGAAGACTGAAAAATGGAGAGCGAAAGTTGAACCTCTTCATCCCTCTGAGACTCTTCCAGATAGCACAGTTTCTAACTCTGAGAAGGCAAAAGAGAACAGGTTGATTAATGTTCTTCGAACATATAAGGCAGCAATTGAACGGAAGATAGCAAAAATACAAGGAGTGTGCCCCACTGTATGTAAGGATCATGCTGTGGAAATGTCACGTAAAATGCAAATGAAGCATAATCCTAACATGGAAGAAGTCGTTCGAGCAGAAGTCGTTAAATTATTTGACGACAGTGTCAGTTACCTCATTGCAGATAGCACAACTCATGGGAACTCACATCACTTGTCTGGGATTGGTTAACCACGTGTTGAGGTAAGTTCTTTGGCGGACCCTGGTCTTAAAGATTAATGAATTCATGGTCCGTTCTTGTCTGGCTGAAGACGTTAAACTTAGCGCTCCTGGGAGGCAACCCAGCATTTCATTTGATTTCTTTTTCCTTGTTAGTTAGTTCAATGTTTGTGGGTAACATTACTGCAAACCCTCACGAGACTACAACTTGTCCACTAGGGGTAACCTAGGGGTTTAAAGGCTTGTTGCATATGCTAAATGCAATCGAGAGCATCTGCGAGAGTGGTATAGGTAGGATCTTTTATTTTACTGATTTCTCTCTTGTGCTGACTCGCTTTTACGCTGATATTTTTGAGAGCTTCTTGATTCTCCATCCAGGTACTATCTTTCCCTACTCCTCTTTTCTTTTCGTTGTCTCATGTACATTGCATGCTTATTTCTTTTACATTGAGGACAATGTAGATTTTAGGTTAGGGGTAGGAGATTAGGTTACCTAATCAGTATTTTCTTGGTCTTGAGCAAAAAAATTGTGAAAATTTTTAAACTTTTTCTGGAATTTCTATTGAATTCAAAGTGACTTTGAAGGATAGTTGGGATTTTGAAATTACAAGATTCAGAATGTGAGAAATTTATGACTCTTGGATTCGGTTGTCTGGCAGATTTCACACTTAAGTTTGAATTGGTAATCCACGATTAGAAGTTGTAAACATTGATTGAGCCATGATTTCACATATCAGATCTCGTTTACACATTAAGTTTTCAGTTCGATATTAATTGATAACATGGTAATCACTAAGCATGAAAGGAACCAGCCTGAAAAATAAAAAAATTTTAGCATCAGTTTATAAAGAAGAATTGAAAGAATAAGTCGCATAATCGTCATCATAGGTTTGCTCCCTATAAATGAAGATTCGATTCCTCATAGTTGACATGAGAAAAGATTTAAGCGACAAGTTTTCACCATAGGTTTGCTCCCTATAGGTGCAGATTTGATTCTCCTCCTTGGCGTACTATTCATAAAGAAAATCAAAAAAATGATAGAATGAAAGGTTAATCTGTAAGGCAAGTGTTGGTTCCAGTTTTGGGTGACATGAGCTCCGTTGTTAATCACCAATGATATCATGAAATTGACAATTGAATCTCTTAATGGTTGAAAGCTGAGATGACACTATACACTCATGAAACTCAATGTTTTAGAATTATTCTAATTCATGGTTTAATAGTTTGAACTTGTTTATGAAATTTACAGTGAACTGGAGTCCAGGAGAAAATTCCACTCACCATGCCTGAATCGTAAAATGATCACATCTCGACTATCTGTTCACAAGTCACTTGAATTTACAGGAATTGTCTTTTATTTCCGAAATTATTTTTCGCATGTTTTGCTCGGGACTAGCAAAATGCTGGTTGGGGGTTGTGATCAGGGTCGAATATTACATATCAGACCCCAGTAATTGCCTAAATTTACATACCTGATAAGGCTTAATGGAATAGTTTAATCGTATTTTCATTGCAGGATTTAATGATGAGCGTTGGACTGAAAAGAGGATTAAAAGCATGGATTTGATGATCCAAAGCCACCTGAGCACGGGATGGACCCCAGAAAACCAATAATAAATATTTTACACGCCTGGGATCTGAGGAAAGCAAGCCAAAGGAGCCCGAAAAGGGTCCAGAATGCAAGATCACATGGTTCCCACCATCCGATCAGTTCGAAACTCCATACATGGAATGAGGGCCATAAATTAACCATACATATTGAATTTCAGCCATTAATGATCTCGGGAAGTGAGCCAACGGACAGATCAGCCCATTAAACTCCAAATTGGGGGCCCACCTGACATCTGAAAATGCTTCAACTAAGTATTAACGGGTTAAATAATATGGGAAAAAGGATGGACGGTGCAGATTTCTCGTAAACATTATAGTGGACCCCACAATGATGCATGTACACCATGCACAAAGACTGCCCGCCGTGCATGGGACCGACCGCAGCGGTCAGCGAGCCGCTGACCCGCGCTCGTCCGCCTTCGTCTCAAAATCAAAAAAAAAAAAAAAACGGACAGCGTAACACTGTCCGATCGGACATTACAGTTGTGGGTCCACACCATCTATCAAAACACCAATCCAGACCGTCCATTTGGTTCCTAAGGTTGACCTTACCAAGACCTAGGTGTCCTTTCTCCCTCATAAAAGTCATCGGCCAATCCAAACCGCTGAATACAATTCGGACGGTGAAGCAAGAGATCCTGTGGACCACACCAAGAACAATCCAAAATTAGTCATTTCCAACTGAAATCTCGAGCTCCATCCAATGGACGGAGTGGATTTCCCAAGATAACATCACAGTGGACCCCACCATTTCCGCAGCAAAGCCGCGTCCGCGTTTGCGCGTCAGCGAACGGACGCCGCTGTCCGTTTTTGTGAACGGTTGTGGGCCCCACACATCGCCCGTACGACCGATCCGAGCCGTTCATCTTGTAGAGGGCCGCGAGCACTACAAACCCATGCTGATATTCCACTCCCATGCGTACACACGTGCATGATACAGAGGCCACAAAAGGGCTACCCTACAACGTTCAAAACTGATCTCTTCGTGTTTTCTTCTCTGGGCCGCGTTAATGAACGTTCAAAACCACCCATTCTTGACTGAAATTTCGTCCTGAATCCAATAGACGGGGTGGATTTTCCAGAAAATACTTCGGTAGGGCCCACCGATCATGGCTACGAAAATTTCCATTCCATGTCCTGCTATAACTCTGCCACTGATCCAGCTTTCCAGCAACTATAAAAAATGAGTCTTGGACATGGGAAAAGCATTCAGAAACAGGGAGGAGTTCCAGATCTACAGCAAGGGAGAGAAGAAAGATAAGAAAGAGAAGAAAGAAGAGAGAGAGAAATTGGTTTGATTTTTTCTTTTATGAAGTTTTATTTTTATTTATCCATCTGTTTAATGGATTTTATGGGTAACTAATCTTTCAGCTAGGGCTGAGATGAAACCCCTAATTTGAACACCATTTGTTCTATGTTGATTTTACTTTAATTAGATTAGTTTGTTTCTTTCCCTAGTGTGCTTGATTGCTTTAAATTCTATACTTCTCCATCTATGAACTTGATCAGAGTCTATGGATGGATGTGGTCTGGATGCTTATTCTAGGTGCTTGTATCTGATTATGAACAGGTTCCTGTAGAGGAAGAAACAGGGTGCTTTACTGAACTGCATATTCCATATGCCCGATTTGGACATGGGATATGTTATTCATGGCATTGCTTGAAGAAATTAGACAATCTGTATGCCCGATTAAGGACACAGATTGTGCTTTCTCTAGATAAGTTAGATCAATCTAAATTAAAGTGAATTAACGGACAAAACAAAGGTTAGGATAATTAGGGGTGGATTCGAAAGTCCTAGTGCTCTCTCTGATTGAATTTTCTTCCTTATTCTCAATTGTTTTTTTTCATAGATTTGTGTTAGTAAATTGCTCCATTATTTGTTGAATTAGTTAAGGAGAATCACAGATTTGAATTGTGACGACCAGTCCTCGTGGGATTCGACCTCGATCTTACCGAGTTTATTACTACATCACAACCCTATACTTGGGGTTTGAACAGTAGGAGCCTAGGTGTGATGGATCTCAAATGAGCCATGGCTTTATAGGCGACTGAGAACGGTCAAATTTTTAATCTGAAACGGTCAGCCATTTCTAAAAACGGCTAACTGCCTTGATAGCCACGATGGTCCGAAAACGGACGGACCATAATGATCCAACTGTCAAATCTTTCGATCCGACAACCAGAAACAGCTAAAATTAATGATCAACAGTTGGAAACATTTTTCAAACATTCTGAACCATTGATGGCCACCAAGCAACGGTCTACTCCCTAGTGCCTATATAAACTGGACCATTCTGGTCCAAATTTCATTAACTCGAACAGAAATCTCACCCTTTTCATTAGATCCTCCATATAACATCTCCTTCGTAGAATGTTGTAAACGCATCTACTATTTGATTCTACCAGAAGATCTGTTGCGTTGAATTGTTCCTAAGTGGACCCATCGTGATTGTTGCACGCCGGATCCAAGCAAGCTTGTCTTATCCTGAAAGCAATTCGCCTGTAAGCCGTCGGCAATTAATAAGGGGGCGAATCAAGCTTTAAGGACAGCATATATTTATGTGATTCAGCCTAGTGAAATGAAATAATCGAGCTTTATTTCATTTTAATTTTCTTTTTCAGTATTTCCAACATATTTTTCCAACACTAGCATTACGAAAAGGAAAGGATGAGTATTAGTGGGTCCCGTAGTTATAAGAAATTGTTGTAATCCTGAAGTCAGCCATGTTAGAAAATAATATGTTGGATACATTGAAAATAAAAAGTAAAATAAAATAAATATGAATTTTGTTTCACTAGGCTAAATCACATAAAATGATACGTTGTCCTTAAAGCGTGAGTCGCCCTCTTATCAATTGCTAATGAGTTATAGGCGAATTGCTTCCAAGATAAGACAAGCCCGTCTGGATCCGGCGTGCAGCAATCAAGATGGGTCTATTTCGGAACAGTTTAACACAGTAGATCTGTTCTAGCAGAATCAGACAGTAAAAATGTTCACAATATTCTATAAAGGAGATCTAGAGTATCTAATGGGAGAGATGGTGTTGAGATGATTGATTTAGATCGGAATGGTCCAGTTTATATAGGCACCAGAGAGTGGACCGTTGCTAGGTGGCTATTAATGATTCAGAACGTTTGAAAAATGTTTCTGATCGTTGACCATTAATTCTAGTCATTTCTGGCGTCGAATTGGAAGATTTGACTGTTAGATCATTATGTCCTATCCGTTTTCGGACCGTTGTGGCTTTCAAGGCAGCTAGCCGTTTTCAAAAATCACTGACCATTTCTGATTTAAGATCCGACCATTCTCAGTCACATATAAAGCTATGGCTCATTTCAGACCCATCGTACCGCGATCGCGACAATTCACGTGGGCAAAGGGCAAAGTGCGCCAACTAGCGCCAATACAGCCACACTGTCCACGCCCGTGCCCGTGCCCGAGCACACGTGTGTGTGTTTCAGTGCTACGTATTGAAACATGCAACCCGAGCATCATAATCTCCAAAACATTCAAATAAAAATATTACACAGTGTATCTACATATAAACTCCAAAAACTTTTCTACCATTTTCAACATGTAACTAAAGTCACACGCCTCACTTTTTAATTTGAAATTCTCGGAAACCATTTTTGCGGCAAATTTCTAAAATTTTAAAATTTTGAATATTTTTCAAAAACCACACATTTCAACAAGCCACCCAGTGAAAACGTGCCACACATGCAGCCGAGATAGCAATAAAAAGTGAAGTGATGGCCCACACGGTTTTCATTGGATCAACTAGTTAGAAATTGACATCTACACCCACAAATTGAATCTTTACACTCTCATTTTTCATTCCCTAAACACTGCACTTTTGGATATTTTGGCCTGCCATGTAACGACATAGCGGTTGATAAGAAATCAAACGCACGGTTATTCAAAATTCAAGGTCCTCGGATCCGTCAAATCGACTTGAAGCTGGGACAGGTCCCATCAAGCCGCCCTTTGAATCTTTCACCGTGCATCTACCGCATGGAGTCATCCAATGGTCAATAGCCACCTAATCCAGCCGACGGATAGGGGGACCGAACACGTACTTTCCTAAGGTAAGCATCGATGATGTAAGCTCTGACGTGCATGCACATGACGTCTCGATGGCGTATCATGCCATGATATCGGTTGTCTTTTCGCGGCATGGAAGGACCGTCCATCTTTTACACGTAGGAATCACGTCCGTACCTCGCGTAGGTACCTAGCATGGCCACTTTCTCTAAATGGCTGGAAAGGACTCAACCTCCACGAAATCCACACCGTCCATCAGGTCCATCATCACCATTTTGGCCTTGACCCCCCGAAAATAAAAAGGATCGTTCAACACTCACTCAGATGAGCCACCCCACAAAATTATCCCAGGAAACCTCTAAATTCATGTGGTGGGGCCACTGTGTTTTTTTTTTAACATACTGATATTTAGGTTACTTTCTCATCCTCGTTATGCAATTCAGATGAATGTATTAGATTGCATATAAACACTACATCAGGCCTAATAGAAAACTAATGGTAAGTGTCTCATGACAACCTTTTTTTCCGAAAGCATAGAAAATATGACTTACGGATGATCATGAATTTTGGGCTCCAATGTGAAAATGATGCAGCGTGGTGGATGGATGGTGTGGATCTCATGAAAGGTCCACCCATGTGGCTCTCGGTGAGAGACGTACCTAACGCGGCTCTCTTACGTATGCACGTATGTATGCATGTCGACATTGGATTTTGATAAGGTACGGTGCCACCACTTAACACGGTGCGGTGATATGTGAGATGTTTCTACCTCGTACTACATCTTATAAAGATTTCAACGGTTCATGTTCGTATTAATTACTACTATATAGAATCTGTAGAATCTGTGGTCTTAAAATCATTCTTCATTGACGATCCTTGCCTTTAAATCTTGTATTTGAATAAGAACCATTAAATATCTATCTTCATACAAAATCACTCATTCATAGAATTCTCATTAAGGTATCCTATTTAACATAGATTCAACAAAATGAACGGTTTAGATCATCATTTAAAATTAAATCCGGTGGTGTAAACCTGTTAACGTACCATATTGAGGTAAGGTCGTCGCCTCGTACCCTATGAGAAACATGTCGACATTAGATCCCATACATGTGAGGAGCGTGTTTAGTAGATGTTGGTAGTTGATGTGTCACGTTTCCCGCCAAAATCCACGTAATGATGCCGGGGAAAAGGGTGCACTCAGTGAGAGTACTCAACATTTGTGGTTTGAACTTTGAAATCATCAACAAGTGGGCCACACAACGGATATGCCACGTGGAGAGACTTGAACGTGCTGATGATGATCATAACCGTTAAAAGTGGGTGGATGTTAGTTGTTGAATACTTGAATATTTGAAAATTAACACTTAGGCATACTTGATCACACGTGCATGATACCAGAGTCTCTCATCATTTTGATTCCTAGTGTATAGATTGGTTAAATATGAGCCATACGATCATCAGGTGGGCCACTTGTGTTCGTAATAAATGATTGGTTAATAGAAAGTGACCAATGGTTCCAGTTCAATTTGAAGGTGTAGCTTCTTGATGAGCGTTGCTGATGTGGCACATGTGGCCACCTTTGCCACGTGAGAAGAGTGGAATTTGCACTCGCCTTCTTTTTGAAGTGCCCCTCTTCAAATGGTTAATGTTTGGTCTATGGTCTAATAATGGTGAGGTCCACCACTTGATCTTCGCCTAGCACCATTGTCGGTATTGGGCATGGGCAGTACTCAATCCATATCCCATGATCTATTACCTTTTTGACTTATATTAAGTCCTTGTTGTATATTATTATGTTGGTGATGTGGTAGGGTATGATTGAATGGTAGGTCAGTGAAGATGGAAACAAGCAAATTTGAAAATTATTAAGTCGAGTATATACTTGGGCTGCCCTTAACAGGAAATGGGAAGCTACGTGGGACTTATCTTGATGCTTGTGAGAAATCCGCCCCATTCATACGGTTTGCCTGATCATATCCGGACATGAGCCCAAAATTGAGGCAGATCCAAAATTCAAGTGGGCACAAAATAACAAAATGATTATTAAACTTTTACTGTTGAAACATTCATGGGGCCACGAAAGTTTTGAATTAGGCTAATGTGTCTGTGTTTTCAATTCATCCCAATAGGATTAGGCTAATGTGTTTGTGTTTTCAATTCATCCCAGTAGGAATGACCTTGCGAAGGCTATGAATAGCACATGAAATATTACCATGGACCGTATGTATTTCTCTCATCGAGTCATATAAATTTTGGATCATTTTTGTGCCCATGTTGGACCATGATTTGGCATAACCAATGGCCGGGATGGATTTCTAACAATTGTCACATTGGACACCACCTAGCTTTTCAAGACAAGAAATTCCTCAAAAAGGCTTTCACGTCCATTCTAATAGATATAGCGGTCTGCTGGCCATCTAATGATCAAATCCCATCATGTCTGGACATTAGTACATAAGACACAATACTGCATCCATTTGAACGGTTCAGATCCTCTTGAATGGATGACGTGTATCTTGTCACGGCAATTTTAAAATTTTCGTCAATAACCATATACCCTTTTAAGTTGACGTGGCGTCGTAGGATGGGACAATAGAGAATAAGTGTGGAAAAATTGCCTACGGAAGTTGATCATGTGCGGGCATGGTAAGTCATGTGCCTCAGTGACGTTGACACATGTGATGCTTAAATGAACAAGATCCAACCGTTCATTCACTAGATCCCATAATGGATAGGCCACAGACCAAAAATTACACTATTTGGATGATCATAACCCTTTAAATGGTGGCATATGAATGGACGTTAAAGGACGAGAAATAGCAACGACTCAAATGTTTAGGCAAGGAGTTCATTTATTAGATGGTTAGGGCAGCCCAACCAACAAAGCCTTTGGCTGGTGACCAACCAATTGTGGCGGGGCCCACAGGATGTGTGGTTTGGATGTATGAAGGGCATTTGATTCCTTCCTCGTGACTATGAAGTAAAGAACAACCGCAGCCGTTGATTTTGAAAAGTTGGGTTCTGTGGGGCCACTTAGGTTCCATTCAGAAATGAGGAATAAAAAATAAATAAAATAAAAAACAAATCATGTTTCCTAGTCGTTTGGTCACACTAGTTAAAGGAAGGGTTTGGATTGCTTTATTTTATTTTATTTTTAGTTCATGCATTTGATGTTGGCTTGTCGTGTTAAACTTCAATACCTAAATTTCCTAGGATCTTTGTTTTGTATTAGTTTCTCTTCATGGTCTTCTTATTATAAGAAGAATGGTATGCTGTCATCTCCTTAATAACGTTATTGACTAATAACGACCGTTGGATATTGAATAGAAAGTTGTCCCTCTCTTCATAAACACCGTATAAAACGGTCAAGCATGGACCCGACGGCCATGGTTAGTTGACTCAGAGATGGAAACTTGGATCGACTCGTTTGGTCTTGAGTTGAGTCATGACTTGTCCAAGTTGAGTGATGGGTGACTCAAGGTGTCCGACTAGGTAGGGTTTGATCGAGTCCGAGTTGAGTTGGATGAGCCGCGCCGGTCTTGTCCAAGTCTGGAAACCATTCCACCAACATAATAAATTTTTATTAAGATTTATGAAGCTTGATCATCAATGTGTATTGTACATACAGAGGCCAATTTCATAATTTTACATAGAATTTTATATAAAGCTTAATTCATTTAGAGTAATAGATATTTTATAAAAAGAGAGAGCTATTATTGTATTGAGAGTTATTTTTTCCTTTTCCTTTTTTTTTTCTGCCATCGTATAATTCATGTAATTCCATAATTGTATTAAAAGGGAACCACGTAAATCTTCATATTATGGTTTGCATCTTTGTTTCTTTTTCTACTTTCTTCTTATTTCAATATTATTGTGCATGCATGTGTTCGAGATGGATTGTTTCTCCCAACATTTGTCAATGTGGTAGGTAAGGAGCGACAATGGGCGGCTTGGACTCTTAAACTTGGCCAGAGCTTGACTCGAGCTCCATGCCTGGGTTTGAAATCTAGCCCTTGGGTCTTGACTAGGCTGGGATCGAGCCAATAATGAATGACCTTGATGGACCCATTTGCCAGATCCAATTTATATGATCAGATTTGTCATTGATGATGAATTAAATAAAAGGAAAAAAGAAGATTATAATTGAACTATTTCAATTAAACCTTTGATTATGTAAATCTTTTCTTTATACAGTTAGTCATAGCTCAGCTGAATCATTTTTAGTCCATTTAGGCAGTTAGCCGCCCTTGCTTAGGAAGTTTTCACGTGGGGACGACCAAATAAAAGCAATCAGGTGGGGCCCACCAACATGAGAATTGGGTTTTTAAGATTATATCAATCGGTCTCTAATTACGTTCAAGAGTAATTACACCAGAGGGTAGACAATATTCCTCTTCTTCTTAATATTAAGGGCCCATCGTGAATGGATGGAAATATCTCAACCCTTCAATAGGTGGCCAACAAATAGACAGCTAAAACATGCAACAAGGGTTGATGTTTAGAGTAGGGGGGAAGTTTATGTATGGCCCATCATCCATTAATGTAGGATTACAAGCCATTCTTCAGGTGGGGCCTGCCATGAAGATGATCTGGCCCAAAATCTGGCGGATCCACTCATCAAGCATGCAACATTTGCATGTGTGGACTCGCCTCATCTTACATGCTTTTGCTCCAATAAATGATGGGCCTCGATTGAGTAGCTGTGCACAAGTGGGGCCCACATTCAAACCCTAGAATGGTGGGCCTCACAACAAATGGTCCTTGCACCCCCCAAAAAAAAAAAAAAAAAAAAAAAAAAAAAAAAGTCATTATTCTAGAAGTCCTAAGACCTCATCAGGTGACCGTGGAATCCACCATGACATGATCAATTAAGAAAAGAGAAAAGTAGCAATAAGTACACATCCATGGCTAAGATTTTTCAATCCGGGAGATTTTCGCACCACGGTCAATCCACAACTAGATCCATCATACAAACGGATTGGACCACTGAAACAGTGGACCCCACATGGACAACAAAATGGACCATGGCGGCTAAAGGAGAAATAGCATGCCTTTGATTCAGAGCCAGACTGGGTCCAGGGACAGCCTCAGCATGGATTTCCAAGTTTGTGTGGTCCAGGCAGGCTAAAGGGCGTCTCTATTGAAAATATGAATTGGACTGGCCTGGGCCAGACCTACTGACAGCCTTAAACTTGTAAATAGGGATGCCAATGTGCCAAGCTGGCCCATCAGATTACTGGGACCACAAGATCCAGAACTGACCCTAAAACTAATGGCCATTCATTAATCAAACCGGACTGAGGCTGTGTCTAGGAGCCCAGCCTGGCCCATTAAGTGTTTTAAGGGGGCAATGTTGTAATACATCGTGCACCTTGAGGCAAAGCATAATCAACAGCCCAGATCTTGCACACGTGTGACTGTAGGTCTAGATTGTCCATATATATGGTACTATGAGGTGTGTCATGGATTGGCGTGATTTTTAGGCCCATCACTCACCATGGAAGCGTGCATCTGATTGGTGGGATGGATGTACTTCACGCATTACAGTGGGGCCCACAAAACTTAACCTTCCCATGGGGTCGACCTCACACGGTGTTCTTAGGAACTGGACACGGATTGCCTGCGAAAGGCTTTTTCATGAAGTTCTTGTTCTGAGAAGCTAGGTGGGCCCACTGTGATATTTATGATGAATCTAGGACATGAGACAAAAAAAAATGAGGCAGATCCAAAACTCAAGGAGGCCACGCAAGAGGGAAAAAGTGAGGAAAGAAATGACTATCACTGAAACCTTCCTAGGGTCCACCTTGATGTGAAATGGCTACAGTTGAAACCTGCCTGAGGTCCACCTGATGTTTATATGCCATCCAAACCTTTATAAGGTCATTTCCACTGGAATGAACTGAAAGAAAATAAAAAAATTAAAAAATTAAAAATAATTTTTTTTTTCTTTTTTTAGAAAAAAAAAAAAAAAAAAAAACCTTTACAATGACCATACAATTGTTTCTGCAGTGTGGATGTTCAATCCCCACTGTTTCCTCTCGTGCAGCCCACTTGAGTTTTGGATCTGCCTTATTTTTTTTTTTGTCTCAAAACGGATGGACGAGGTGGATTTATCAAAAACATCACGGCGGCCCCACCTGCTTCCCAGTGCAGAAACTTACTGCGACCAGGAAATCCGCATCCGTAGGAAACGGTTCCAGTATAAGAACTCGTGGGATTCCGTTCACATGAAGGCCATGTTGACTCTTGGCTTGGTGGCCCACTGTAATGTGTTCTACAATCTATTCCGAACATAAGATTTGGTAGCCCATGTTATTCCCAAGGCTCAAAAATTAGCCTCATTCATAATTTAGATGTGCCACAACAAAATAGTTGGTAGGTAATGCCCACTCCTTATTTACTTACTGGTGTCACCGTGATGTGTATGCACGAGATATGTATGAACAATCCACTCGGACAAACAGTGCATCCACTGTTAGGCGTAGGGCCCAAAAAAAATAATAAAAAATAAAAAATTTTAAAAGGGATCTTTGGTTCTTATCTCTGAAATTAAAATTGAGTCACGCGTGTCATGGAAGGAGTAGAGGTTTTAAAACATCATGCTCGGTTTGCTACGTAAACCGGACATGAGGACCCTGCTAGTGCTATTAGTTGGGGCTTTCTGGTCCCAGCATGAAGTATGTGTTATATCCAGGTGGTCCATCCAGCCAACTCATTTTAGGGGGCGTTTGGCGCAGGGTATTAGATGGAATTAGGTGTGATAGAATTGCATCTGGTCCTTGGAGAGGAAGGGAAAGGTTGGGATTAGGTGGGATGGAACTACATTTAGTCCCATGGAATTGCATTTGGTCCCATGCAGGATTTATGTTGATTTTAAAATCTACTACACATTTAGGCCCCACATTGATGTGTGCATTTTATCCATGTCATTCATCCATATACACCATTTACACGGGACATTCTAGTTATATGTGTACAAGTGAATGACATCAGTTATGAATTTGGTCCGTTGATTGCAATTCCAAGGTCCACCAAACATGATTTTGCTTAATCTGGTGTTTTCCTGTAGCAAAAATTGTATACCAAACATGATTTTGTCTGGCTACAATACCATGGTATTTCCAGACATGCACTCATTATGCAATAATGATGTTAATCCCATCTAATAATACAATTCAATACAGTCGTATTCCTTGGCCTGATTTTTTGGCCCATTATGTCCAACATAGATCACAATGGGGGGCCCACAGAGCTCAACCTCATGGGAAGCTCTCATGAGGTCGACCTCAATAGTAACTTTTCACACACACACATCACGGCCTGTGGTTAAACAGGCAATAGCCCAAAAACGACAATACTTTGACAAATCCTAACAATTGACCAGAGCATTCAAAATCTAAAAGTTAGATCATTTAGACAACTTATTACACCATTCATTAGCAGTAGCCAAGAGTACTCTAATCCGACACCATTCATTAGTGTTATGCTTCATCCGTCCTAGTAAAATATGTAGGACACTAGTCCATGATCTTAATAGTTTCGCTGTATATTGCTTCCCATAAAATAACAGAATAGGACCCTCGTGGACAGGGAAGAGTGGTTGAAGAAGTGAATCATATACACACAAATGTGGCAGACAGGTTTAGATCCAAGCCATTCATTAGGCATATACCAACATGAACATGCACTGGACCAAAAAAAAAAATCAGGATACATCAGATGCACCATACACCTACAACACAATTGGACAGTTAGAAAAATGGTCAATGGTCGATGTTCAACGAGAGGCCCATCTACCCAATTTTCACGCAAGGGCATGCTCATGGATTTGGGTTAATGGCCCTGATCACGCAAAGTACCACAATTCACCCTTTAATCCCTTGTTGCAAATCATGTTAGCATCTCTCATTTCAATTACTAATAGAACTAGAAAATAAAAATAAAAAACAAAAAAACAATATATATATATATATATATATATATATATATATATATATATATATATATAAAAAGTCATGCTCCCCTGTGCACCTAGCACATGCACACCTTTGCACATGTGCCATGGGTGTATAATCTGAACTGTCCATGTGATGCGGAATCCCATGAAACCTCATGTAACAAAATTTCACCCCAATCTAAAATTCTGGTGGGCCATAGCAAAGAGAAATGCAAATCAAGGGAGGAAACAGTTTTCATTTTTCATGGCCCATCAAAGTTTTAGATCAAAGTAAAACTTGGGCCGGAGGGTTTCACGAGGTGCTGCTTCACATGAACGGTTCAGATTTTGGATCCCCATCAAGTATGATGGGTTCTCAAAAAAGTTAGTAGTACGAACTGGTTTCCAGGTGAGCGTTTCCGTGTGTGTGTGTGTATATATATATGGAAAAGGTTCTATGCAGAAGTCGAGCTATGTGGCCCCATCATGATGTATGTCGAACATCAACATAGGGATATCTCAAAAATCAGCAGTATACGGAACTCAGGTGAGCCATACCATCTAAAATAATGTGAAATAATGTGAAGACATCACTAAAACATATAAAAGCACTGTGGGGCCCACCTGAAATTTAGATGCGTCTGAAACTTGGTCTGACCCCTCATCCAAGTGGGACACATAATGGATGGGCTGGATTTGTGAACCAGTTCTCAGTGGGCCCAACAAATGATTATGAATGTTTTAATGGAGGGTAACCCCTCTCAACTTTTGTATGTGGTGTGGCCCACACAAGTCACAGATTGACTTGATTTTTAAGCCCTAGGCCCACCATGGAATGGTGCATCTGACTGATGGGGTAGATGTTCGACACACATCACAGTGAGCCGACACACACACAGATATATATATATATATATATATATAATATATATATATATATAATATATATATATATATATTGGAAAAGGTACAATGCGCTGCGTCGAGCTGTGTGGGCCCCACTGTTATGCATGTCGACCATCAACACCGTGCCTTTGATGGGTACCCTTTAAATTATGGGATATCCCAAAAATCAGCTGTATACGAGAACTCAGGTGGGCCATACCATCTAAAATTACGTGAAGACACCGTTAAAACATATAAAAGCACTTGGTGGGGCCCACCTGAGTTTTGCATGCACCTGAAACTTGGTCTGAACCCTCATTCAAGTGGGACACACATAATGGATGGGCTGGATTTGCAAACCACATCTCGGTGGGCCCTCAAAAATGGTTATGAATGTTTTAATGGTGTACGGCCCCTCTCCACTTCTGTATGTGGTGTGGCCCACACAAGTCACGGACTGACTTGATTTTTGGGACCTAGGTCCACGATAGAATGGTGCATCTGACTGATGGGGTAGATGTTCAAAACGCATCACGGTGGGGCCCACACAGCTCGACCTCATGAGACGACCTGTGAGCTCGAGCGCATAGTACCTTTTCCCATATATATATATATATATATATATATATATATATATATATATATATATATATAGCTCATAGTACAATCTCAACTGTTACATAATGACAGTACAATCTCAGCCGTTACATAATGACAGTACAATCTCAGCCGTTACATGATGACTCTTCAATGAATATACCTAGATAGCCCAAGATAATAATGTACAATAGATTTTGGAAAAGAAGTCCCAAATTCTCAGTCAAAAAAAAAAAAAAAGGTGAGGTTGCATGTAAAATAAATAATCATACATGCTGCAAAGGTATCTCATATTTATGCACCTTTTGAGAGAACTCCGGCTGCAAATAGAAGATTCCTCCGAGAGAACTGCCCATGAATAAGAAACCAACATCCATTCATCAGACTCTTTATCTCCAAGGAGCTCTGCTAAGCCCAAACACAACATCAACCGCAGCCACATGGGGGTATTCCCTTGCATGCATAACATGGCCCCTGCCATGTAGACGATCCGGCCAAAGGATTAGACCAGTCCACACATCAGAAAGGCCACACATGTACAGAGACAATGGTCGGTTTAGAAATAATCAATGGTCCACTTCAGAGTAAACGTTTGGCCCAACTGATGAGTGTACCAACCTTGTTTTTGAGCCAAGACATATTGGGCCCAAGGCATGCTAGGCTCGGATGCACAAATTTGGCAGGTTGCTGCTGCATCCGAGTAGGCACTCGTGGGCTTAGAAGAACTCATTTTGGATTAGCAACAAGTAATATCCAAGACGAGGGCCCATTGGGGTCCTGATGCATCAGGAGTAAATATCATCCTAACGCCACATGTCCACATTCTGTACAAGTCGGGCCCATGGTTTGGTGATCCAAACCATTGATTGATAAGCCTCAGGGTGGGAGGTTGCCTCCAAAATCTTCCATTTTAGAGTTACATAGCCATTTAATCTTCAGCCCTGTTTTTTATGGCCCCTTGTATTTTTCTCAACTAATTTCTGGACAGCTGATCAAAGGATCAGGATCTTCCAATCTGGAAAATATTTGGGGCATCTCTCATCCATAGCTGGGCCCACCATAAACAATCACAAAGTTACTGGTCCCAATAGGACCCTACACATCCCAATGTGTTAGGAACTAAAAACTACTCCAGAAAGTAAAAGAAGATGACTGCATTGTTGCCTCTATTGATGGTAATCAAGGATGTGCTCCTTACCCGCAGAGAATAGACGGGGGTGGATTTGGTAGGCAGAGCCTTTAATGATCTCAGCCTGTTTGCGCTTCCACTTTTGCTGATCAAAAGACAGTAGGATGTTAGCTTCTCTTAAAGAGAAGGAGGTTGACATGCATGTAGTCTTTGGTAAGCAATCTTTGGTAATGTTGGCAACTCACCTGTCTTCTGTCTTTGGGGCCTTTGTGCTTGCAGTAACATCCCATAGCTTTACAGTGCAATCTGCAGACCCAGATGCCAGCAGTGAACCTTCACAGCTGAGAAATACAAAAGAGAGAGAGAGAGAGAGGGAGTATTAAGACGCATGGCAATGTAATGTTGACAATGAGATTCATTAATGTCAACCCATATCCCGTGATAAAGATACATTTTAACAGATGTTTGATCAAAATGAGAGACTCAAAACTTCCATGATTGTGTTCAAGTAAGAGCTAATCAGTTCCTGCACGAGTGGACAAGAGGATTGAGTTTTTTTTTTTTTTTTTCCGCAGCAGACATGGTAACATGGAACACAGGTGCAAGATCAGGGTCATTAATTAGGTGCATCTTACATGGAACATACCATGGCCCAACAATCAAGGGAGTCCACTAATCGAGTGGGTGAGAAATGTACGTTAAACATTGGAAATAGGTCATTTTTAGAACTATCCATATCATGCATATTAGACCCAATTTGCTACAAGCCTCTTTCCTTAGTTGAGGGGGGAAAAAAGGTTGCATGGAAGCTTGTTACAGACGAGAAAAGCCTCATGGTTTTAGCAGCTGAAAGTCACACTTTGCATGCATGGGTTTTTAGTGGCTGTAAGTCACACTTCGCTGCAAACTGATAATTACAGACGTGCATGCCTGCACATGCACATGCACAAATAATAGCAAATCAAAGTTTGAACCTTCGAATCGTATTACAGTCATCAAAGCTTAATCAGCTAGTAATCAACACCCACTAAATCCAAGTCACTGCATACTGTTTTTAGCACAGAGGAAGGAAATTGATTTTCCAACAAAGTGGTGGATAAAAAAGACCCTTGAATTTTTTTATGAAAAGAATGAGTGTGTGTGTGTGTGTGTGTGTGTGTGTGTGTGTGTGTGTATATATATATTATATATATATATATATATATATAAGCCTCTAAGGCTATATTGAGAAAGGATATAAAAGACCAAGGAGGGTTCTAGAGATCTAAGAGACCATACTTACAAGAATGCCACTTTAGTATATTCACAAGAACCATATAATGGCACAACTTGCATGCTAACACTCTCCCTCAAGGTGAGCATCTCTATTTATAAGACAGCTAACTTGATCGTCCTTTAATGGAGCTTTGGTGAAAATATCTATCAGGTTGGTGGTGTGGGATGACAAACAGAAGCTTCAAATATCCTTCTAAGCAAAGAGAACAGCTTCAATATGTTTACTTTGTACATGACCAACAGGATTGGATGCCATATAAGCAGTGTTGATACTCTGGCAGAAAGAGAGGGGGAAAAAAAAGGTCATTGGACTAGAAAGGAAGATGTCGAGGTCATTAAGTCAAAATAAAAAAGAAAAAAAAATGAGGATGAAGAAGAAGAAGAAAAACCATTTAGTGTCAGCTACAGAGGAGGCTAGGGACTGATTCTAGATTTTGACACTAGAACAAGAAACACAGGTTACTTCTCGGCACAGCATAAAGGAGATTTGAATCATAACAGACAACATTCGATAGTGAGATGTTAGTGGTACATGTTTCTAGTGAGCTGCTTACATCTCTAGCTACGGTTTTTGGGTGTAAAATAGGAGAGTTCCCCTCTACATACTTGGGCCTTCCGTTGTGCATGGGGAAGCATTTGAAGCATTTGTGGGACAAAGTCATTGAAAGGATAGAGAGGAAATTAGCTAGGTGGCAATGTCGTTATCTTTCCTATGAAGGGAGGCTAACTCTCATCAAAGCGTCTTTTTTGAATTGCCTTTATACTTCATGTCTTTATTCAAGTGCCCCAGCTCACTGTTGGAAAGACTTGAAAAGCTGAGAAGGAACTTCTTTTGGAAAGGCAATATGGACAGTAGAAAGATTCATCTCCTCAGTTGGGGGGAGGTTTGCAAGCCTATCTCCAAATGGGGGGCTAGAATAAAAAATCTGGAGCTCATGAATATTGCTCTTTTGGGGAAGTGGATTTGGAAGTTAGGAACTGAAGAGAGCAGACTTTAGAGGGAAATTATTGTCAGCAAGTACGAGTCTTAAGGGGAAGGTTGGTTTGTGAAAAGATCCTTTACCAAGTGTCTGCTACTTGGAAAGCTATAGTGTCGACAGAACATTTGGTTCGCAGAAATATAGACTTCGCCATGGGGCATGATAATCATATCAGATTCTAGATAGATGTGTGGAGTGGTGAGGGATCACTTGAGGAGGAATTTTCATGAATTGTCGCTCTTGCCCCAGATCGTGACATTACTGTTTCTCGATGCTTCTCCCTTCGCGGTAGCCAGATTGTGTGGTGTCCTCCATGTTGTAAGAATTTTTATGATGAGGAGGCTTTGGAGTTCATCGGTTTGTTGGATCATCTCAAGCTTGTTCCTTCAACCTAAGTTGAGGACTCCCTGATATGGAAAGGGCATCGATCTAGGAAATTCTCTATTCGTTCCTTCTTCGGCATTCTAACAAGCCAAACAAAGGCCCCACTCCTTCAAATCCATTTCACCATTGGTTTTACAGTGCTCCCCCTCGAGTGGCAATTTTTGTTTGGTTGGCGGGTTGCAAAAGAGTGTTGACTATTGATAACCTCTAGCGAAGACATCTTGTTCTCCATAACATATGTGATGCAGGACAATTCACCACTTGCTCTAAAAGCTCGAACTGATAGAGCATGGCAAATTAATCCCTTTATCTCATAGCCCAGGCCCCACATCCCATGGGTTAGAACCTCGGCCGAACCCCTCTCGTGGGCTCCATTTCACATGGGTTCTGCTTCACATGAGCCCGCCTCACACGGGTGGGTCCCGCCTCACACGAGCCGCCCACCCCAAGTGTGCCCCTGCATCCCACGGGCCACCCCACTCGAGCCCGGTGTGAAAATGCCCATGCATTAATATGTTTGTTATGAATGGCAGACACGGAGTTGATCGATCACTTGTTCATTCATTGTTCTTTTACTCGCATGATTTGGGAGTCATTCCTTGCCATGGCTCAGATTCCGTGGGTCATGTCTCGATCCATGGATGTCGTCCTTTGGGCGTGGCACGGAGGATGTGGTAGGAAATATGGGAAAATAGCTTAGAGACTTCTCATTATGGCCATATTTTGGGCAGTTTGTTAGGAGAGGAATGAGTGTTGCTTTAGGAATGGCAGGACTTCTGTGAATAGAGTGATGTGTGTTATTAACGGTCTTGTCAAGAGTTGGGCTCCCAAGAGTTGAACTCTCAGTTTAGGTGTCACCCCTACTTTGAAGAACGCTTTGGACTTCTGTTCTTACTCCAGCCTCCTAGTTGTTATAATTGCTAACATTTTAGGGCAAATACTTTCCCACTCCTGCACCTGAACTTGCTGTCAATTCCCTTCATGTTTCGTGCAACCATATGTTTGAAAACTGGGCTAAGATTTCAGCAAAGTCAAGCCCTCTTGATTGAAGCCTAAGTCTTCTGTCATTCAATGGAGCCGTCCACCTGACGATTACGCTTATATACCCAGTTATAACCAGCAACAACTATATGAGGTGGATCAGGATGTAATTCTTCATCCCATATTTGATAATGCAGGAGGACAAGTACTACTCATCCATCTTTGCACACCATTGGAATCCCTAGAAGCTTTGGAGTAGGTGGATGGTTATAAATAAACATTGGTGGATGCCAGGGGAGTCGGACTCTCACTAGAAAGACGATGTCAGCAAGGGAACAATCTGACGATTACACTTATATACCCATTTGCAACCGGCAACAACCGTATGAGGTCTATCAGGATGTAATTCTTCATCCCATATTTGATAATGAAGAAGGGCAAGTACTCCTCATCCACACACCATTGGAATCCCTAGAAGCTTTGGAGTAGGTGGATGGTTATAAATAAACATTGGTGGATACCAGGGGAGTCTGACTCCCACTAGAAAGAGGATGTCAGCAAGAGATCAATATGAGCATGAGACACTGTTCTTGTAGTCATGGTTATCGGATAAGAAGACACTGTTCCTATAGATGCTACTGTTGGGGGTAAAATCAACCTATTCATGTGACAAGGTCAATGAGAGAGCAATCTGAGCATGAGCCTTGAAGCTTGTGGTTATCGGATAAGAAGAGACTGTTCCTATAGATGCTAGTGTTGGGGGTAAAATCAACCTATCCATGCGACAAGGTCTTCCTATGGAGACTTTAGCATGTGGGAGTAGACATGGAATATGAAAGGCCCCAGCAGATAACAATGAACTTTAATAGAAGGTAGTTCTTCATACGAAAAGTTATCATCAAAAAGACCATGCCAAGAACACTACCTTAAAAATGTCAAGACCAGTGGCCCTTTTGATCAGAGCTATATCTAATGAAAATGCAGTTCTTCGATTCATGGGTTAGTCGTATTGCGATAGAATTGCTTCAAGAACTCAGTGAGGCTAAGCTCATTTACACTTCATCATGTGTCACATCTACAGCTTACTGTGAGGTATGCAGAAATGAATTCCTAAGAACCAACACATGTTCATTCACTACATGAAGATATCTGGATCCGAGCAAAAGATTCCATTTACTTCAGAGGATCCAGTGCCATCAATACTATTTGAATTACCCAGCATTCAATATCAATAAACATGAAGTACGAGATATGGACCTCTCATCTTTTACATCCCATACCCCAAAAATCATATTGATTAGGTGACCCTAGCCACTGATCGTAGGATTCTAGAGTACGAATGGGTGGTGTAGGAAAAGCCCAATGGTTGAAGTTCAAATCAAAAATAAAAATAAAACCCTCTAATCAATGGCTGGAATCATCTAAATGCTGTATTGTTTTACATATGGCCTATCCATGGTAGGGTATAATAGATGGACAGTCCGGATCCCATACATAGGTGCCAGCGCTTTGATATTGAGTGCTTGCTAACTTAGATATTAATATTTGCCATTAGATACTTCTCTTGGGTTTCCGGATGGACCTTACCCTTACTATCATAATATCTAGGAGTGAAGAATCCAGCAACTTTATATAGATCCAAGTACAATCCACACCCTTATTATTAATAATATCCAGTAGTAGAGGTCATTTGTTTGGTCATGCATCTAGTGATCCAAAAGAAGAGTTTAGGTACTGTTTGCAAGGCATAAATAGGAACTTAAATCGATTTCTATTGCCAACAACTTCTGAGAATGTTCAATATTGGCTTCTTTCTTGTCATTTTATGGGAAGAAGACCCACAAAGAAGATGCATTTTCCTTCTTCAGGGTATCATCTAAATGAATAGATTTTGCTCTTGGGGAACGACGAGAAGAATGTCCAATGTGTAGCCTTGTCAAAAGCTGTCAGAAAAAGAATTGAAAACCCATTCCTGAGCATCTTGCTTGATAATATCAAGAAAAGTAAGAGAAAGAAGTCCAAGAAACTTCACCTGAAAGCGAGTGTCCATACGCAAGAGGTGTGCCCCATTAAAGGTGTAACACAGCGACCACTTGATAGATCCCACATCATGATCGTCCCATCCTCATCTCCAGATGCCATATATCGCCCATCTGGTGACATTGCTAATGACAATATCATACTCCGGTGACCAATGAAAATACGAACACATTCCCCACTTTGAACATCCCATAATCTAACCGTCTTGTCGCTAGACCCAGTTGCAATGTAGTTACAGTTTGCATGCCATTGAACACACTGAAATGACAAGATCCAATTTTTCACAGAATCAGTTGACAGGATTCAGCAGGTGAATTACAAATATAAGAAACTTGCAATCAGCTATTGAGATAAACTTGGGTAAGCTGCAAGTTTGGTGATGAAACAGAAAGATTCAATGTCTTTCCCCTTTGGTCATGAAGTAGACATCAGTTTTCCATTTGCAACATGCTATATCCAGACATCAAGTAGAAAAGACTCCAACGCAACCAGGAGAAGAACTAGAAGTAAGCAGACATCAACCCTTCAAGGAGGCCCAAAATATAAACTTGAAGAGTAACGCAAAGTTGTGGTTTGACCAGTGGTTTCAATGTCAATAATATCGGTCAATATAGCACCCGTGCAATATGAAGTATCTAGGGAGTCAAAACTCCCTGGTGTCATGCAATATATTGTCACTATTGCACAATACGATGATATAGCACGAGGTATCGACCAGGGCGACATTCTATAATTCCCTGGAATTGTCGATACCATATCCACAGTATCGACGATACTAGGTTACCGCCACCCCTTTTGGAATATTATTTTTTTTAATGATAATAACATAAATAATAACTTTTTTTAAAGGCAATTTCTCTGCAATTCCTTTGGGAGGATTTGTTCTAAATCACAATTCGGTAACTCGTTTTGAGTTGTTCCCCAAAAAAATTCTCATTTGCCTCAAGAACATCGAGATTGAAAACCGAAAATGGGCCAGAATCCCTTTCAATAAGAATTTGTAATTTTCTTCATTATAACTTCAATTTCTTTTTCATAATAGGCAGAAAGTAGAAACAACCAATGTTTTAAATATCGTTATTGCATAATGTATCGCACCCTTGGGTTACAGATACATATCGGTTATCACATGAGATATATCGGTTGTATCGGGTAACATATCGTTGTTGTTGGGAAACATGAGAATGTTGGGAAATTGGTTGATTTTTTTAATGGAACTTCAGAGATTGTTGAAAAAGACATCAATACACACTTAGAAATCAAAACATTACAAAAAAAAGTGTACATAATAGGGGTTTCCTTTGTATGGGGTCTTAATATATGTGCTTTCCAACTGAACTGATGTAAGTATATTCGAAGTCTATTCATATAATTTATAAATTTAAGAAGACATGTATGGAAACACAAGCAATACATTCAAAAGCAAAAGAAGAATCACTAGATCAGGTTACATGTTTAATTTTGTGTTTAGATACAAAGATTGCAAGTTTGCAACTGATTTGTGAGAAATTGAGAAATTTCGATTTTTCTCAATTTTCCGCAACTTGACCCATCTCCCCTAAATCTCAAAATCGAAGTTTCAAATCTATGATTTTTCATGGAAAATATGAAGAATCATAGATTTATAACAATTTGACACTAGTTTAACGTGAGTTACAACGAAAACATGGATTGGAAATCGAAAATGTTCACTGGATCGAATAGGTGCGATATATCGGCACTACCTGTGCGTTTCATATCGCACAGGTGGGATACAAGATATATCGTGGGATATATCGGCTGATATCGTCGATATTTAAAACACTGGAAACAACTTGCTAAGCCATGATAATGCATAATTTTTATGCAAAATCATAGATTTGAAGCTCCAGTTTTCAAATTTGGGGATAAGCGAAGACATTGGGAAAATTCCCAAAATCTTCCATTTTCACTCATTTAAATTGGAAGTATGGTGTCGAAAAATCACTGGACACTAGTTGGATGACTATCTATAGATTGGTGATAGTTTCCTTATGTTTTGACAAAATAAAATAAATAAATAAAGATATTTTTTAATTAAAATTTAGCAAAAATATTTTAAATTTCAGTTACTTTTAAGGAAAATCTCAAGACCTGGAACAGAGAAGTATATGGGGCAAAGAAAGCGAGCTGGCTGATTTTCTGGTAGAGATTCATGGCATTGTTCTTTGGGAAGAAGGGGACGAATTATCCATTGAAGACAGAGAAAGACGGTCTGCTCTTTCGATGACGTACTCCAAATGTCTCAAGGAGGAAATCAAGTGGACGCAAAGGTCAAACGGGGTTTGGCTGAAGGAGGGAGACAAGAATACGCATTTTTTCCATGGGATAGCCTCCGCTAGGGCCTGTTCCAACAGGATTTCTTCCCTTCTAGTGGATGGACCAAGACTAAAGAAAAAGGACCAAATGTGTGAGGCGATTGTGGGTTTTTAGAAGAACCTTTTATCTAGAACCGGCTGAGACTAGATGGGTTCCATTTCAATAGCATCCCGGATGATCTCGCCGAATGGTTGGAGAGGAATTTCTCCATTGACGATGTGAAAGTAGCAGTGGATAGTTTGGGTCGTGATAAAGCGTCATGGCCCAATGGTTTCCCTTTTGCATTCTTTCAAGTATTCTGAATTTGGTTAAAGTCAATATGATGGATTTCGTAATGGACTTCTTCACTTTAGATCACTTATCCCCATAATTGGGGGCCTTCTTCATTGCTCTTATCACGAAAATGGAAGGAGCGGAGGGGTTGAAAGATTTCAGACTTATTAGTCTAATAGAGGGGCCGTACAAAATTCTGGCCAAAGTTCTTGCATCGATATTCAAGGCCGTTTTGGGGACAGTTATTTCTCCCAACCGGGGTGGCTTTGTGGGAGGTAGACAAATTATGGACAGCGCTCTCATTGCTCACAAGTGTATCAACCCCCGGTTACAAGAAAAGAAAGTGGGAATCGTCTGTAAACTCGACATCGAGAAGACCTACAATCACGTTGAATGGGAGTTTTTGGATTACACGTTGAAAAGACTGGGTTGCAAGGAGAAGTGAAGGAAATGAGTCCAAGCTTGTGTCAATTCTTCTTCAATTTTGGTCGTTGCGAATGGATCGCCGAAAGGTTTTTTTAAATCGTCTTAGGGATCCTCTTTCTCCGTACCTTTTCCCAATCATCAGGGAAGTTTTTAGTCGTATGCTTGCTAGAGGCCAAGAGACCTGTCTCATCAGCAGTTTTTCCATATCTAGAATGGAAGAACATGTTTCCTATCTTCAGTTCTCCGACGACACGATTATCTTCTGCGAAGCAAGCCCATTCATGGTTGACAACCTGCGCAAAGTGGTTACTTGATATGAGGCGGTGTCAGGGTTGAAGATTAATACTGGGAAGAGCAAAATTCTGGGTATCCACCTACCTAAGGAAGAAGTTATATACCTCGCATCTATATTTTGAAGCAAAGTTGGTTCTGTCCCCTCCACTTATCTAGGCCTTTCCCTATGCACAGGCAAACCAGCCAATCCCTTATGGGACAAGGTGGTTGAGAGATTAGAAAGGAAAATATCTAAGTGGAAGGGTCGTTACCTCTTGCTAGGCAATCATATCACCCTCATCAAATCAATTTTATCCAACTTGCCGCTATACTTTATGTCGTTATTCAGGTGCCCTTGGAAAGTCAAGGAAAGGTTGGACAAGATGAGGGATTTCCTTTGGAGAGGATCCGACGAAGGCTTTAAATTCCATTTGTTGAAATGGGATTAGGTTTGTAAACCTTTTGATCAAGGCGGGGCGGGGGTGCAAGACTTGGGTGGCATGAATGTCACTCTTTTGGGCAAATGGCTTTGGCGTTTCGGGGTGGAAGAGGGAGCTTTTTGGTGCAAGATCATGGCTGGCAAGTACAGTCTTAGGGAGGGTGGATGGGAAACAAAGAAATCCTCTTTGTATGGAGCCTCCTACATTTGGAAATCTGTATCAGCTATTGGAGAGGAATTTTGGCAAGGCATATCATTCTCCGTGGGCAACGGATCTAGGAGCAGATTTTGGGAGGACACTTGGAGTAGTGACTCTCCACTGTAGCTTGATTTCCCTAACCACGCTAACCTCGCCCCATCCAATGCTCTTAAAGTGGTGGATTGTTACTCCTTGTGATGCTTGTCCATGGTTTGAGATCCTCCCTATAGAAGAAGCTTGTTGGATGGTGAGTTGAAGAATTTGTAGCTCTTTTAGCCCATTTGCAGCAAATTCACCCTCCAGGTGGAGCAAATTCTATGGTGCAGAGGAAACACACTACGGGCCATTTCTCAATCAAATCCTTTTACAAGTAAATTTGGAACGTGCATGGTGAGAGCTGAGGAAAGCATGCATATAATTTTTGGCACTTTGGTGTGCCACCCAAAGTATCAGTTTTACTTGGTTTGTGGGGAGAGAAGTTTCTAACAATAGACAATCTCCAAAAGAGATCCTTGGCCATTCCAAGCATGCATTGCATGTGTTATCAAGACGCCGAAACAATCAACCACTTATTCATCTTCAGCCCTTTCACATCTAAGGTTTGGGATTATTTCATAGATATTTTTGGGGATCATTGGGTCATGCCAGGATCAGTTTGATAGTTGTTATGGACATGGCACGGGTGAACAGGGGGAAGGAAAGACTGACCCATCTGGCTTTTGATACTCCCAGTGATTTCGTGGCCAGTTTTGGGTGAAAGAAACGGAGGCGCTTCCGAAACTCTTCCCGATCCATTGAAGCAATCACGGAAGTGGCTAGATTTTTCTTTCGAGTAGGAAATCCTTGTCCTGTCATCTTTAGTGAGCTAGCAGCTTGTTGCTCTTGGCTGTTTTTCCTATCTTTTTTGTATTTTTTTCCCGCTTTCGCGGGTCTTTAATAAAGGTTTCCATCACTCTTCAAATATATATATATATATATATATATATATATATATATATATATATATATATATATATATAACATTAAAATTTTAATGAGAATAAAATTACATTAAAAAATCAATTCTAAGTAATTTTTTAAAGAACTTGGACTTGGTACAAATTGAGAGTAGTTGATTTAGCAATAAGTTAAGAGTAAGTGTGTAAAGCAAATTAAATAAATATAAATGGAATTTTTATTTTTCAATCGCTTTGGGAATTAATTAAATTGGATACTTTGGCGTTTGCAGAGGAATTTTTTATTCGGCTTCCCTCCCATAAGAGTAGGGGCATACCTTTTGTGCCCTCAGTCATTCCTAAGCTTGAAGGTGCAAATTGTCTAGGGAACTTTAGGCCTATTAGTCTCCTTGGTAGTCTGTACCAAATCATTGCTAACGTGTTGAGCAAACAGCTGAGGGCTATGCTCCCCAAAGTCATCTCGCCATTTTAGAGTGCCTTTATTTATGGAAGGCAGATCATCCATAGTGCTCCGATTGCCCACGAGTGTTTGGATTCTTGTCACGAATAGGTTAATCGGGGTGTGATTTGCAAATTGGACCTCGAAAAAACATATGATCATGTTAACTTGTCCTTTCTAGATTATTTGCTGGGTCAATTGGGTTTTCGGGAGAAATGGAGGTGATGGATTCGATGTTGTCCTCAGCTACTTTCTTGGTTCTTATAAATGGGTCCCATTTTGGTTTCTTTAAGTCTTCTCGAGATCTTATATAGGGGGCCCCTCTTTCTCCATTCCTTTTCGTGATTGTAGCAAAAGCCCTCAGTAAAATGCTATCAAAGGTCAATTTGCAGGGCTGTTTAGGAGCTTCTTAATCTAAAATTTCTAGTCATCTTTAATTTGCAGATGATGTCATCCTATTTTGCGAGGCGGCTGATTCTTCCTTTTTAGTCTGAGGACCTCGAACAGATGGTTTGAGGTTGTTTCAGGTTTGAATACTAATATGTCCAAAAGTGGATTTCTTAGAATTAATGTTCCCTAGGAGGATATCTCTCGTCTTGCAAGGATACTCAAATGTCAAGTTGGGACCTTCTCTTCCTCCCATCTCTACCCCCTCTGTGCCAGGTTAAACCAGCAACCCACCTTTGGGATAAGATGTTAGAGAAAATGGAAAGAAAGTTAAGTCCTTGGAAGAGCAAGCTGCTCTAGCTAGGGGGTAGGCCAACCTTGATCAAATCGTCCCTCTCCAATCTCCTTTTGTATTTTGTCATTATTCCAGTGCCCAAAGGTGGTCATCGAGCGTATTTATAAGTTGCATAGAGATTTCTTTTGGCAGGTGAAGCTGCTAATGGAAAATTTCACATTCTCAAGTGGAGAGAGGCATGTTGTCCCTATGATGAAGGGGGAGTTGGGATCAAGAGGTTGGAGGTTGTCAATTTTACATTGCCGAACAAATGTGTTTGGCGGTTTGTGTTGAGGCCTCTAGTTTGTCGAAGAAAGTTGTGGAGGCTAAATATGGCTCTTCTCCCACAAGTTGGTGGATTATAGACTCTTCCATGTACCGCACTTCTTAATAGGGTTTTGTTGTATTAGCGGATTGGGCAATCTGAGTTGTTCTCTAGGGCTGCTATTGGGGTTTTAGGTTTAGTTTGTTTTAGGTCGTTTCCTTTTTTCCCCTTCTTTTCTTTCTTTTTTACTTTTTGTTGTTCTATTTTGTTTTGTTGTTTCTTTTGTTGTTTCTTTTTCTTCTGGCCTTTGGCCCTAATAAAGTGCTTCATCTTTCAAAAAAACAAATCTGATAAAATTTGAAAAAAAAAAAAAATTAATTAAATTTATGAGATGATATTGATTGATGTTTCTAACATACTTTTTATCTAATGTGGCCGTGTAGGGAAAAAAATGTGAATTCATTTTGGATAAATTTGTATCACTTTTATCAAACAACACATACTTTAGGACCCTATCAGAGCAAACTTCTTGTGCATAATCATGTCTCTTTTAACATCTCTTGAAGTTTTATTGAAAAATTCTATCATTTTCCCAATGTTTCCCTCAGACAACGAAATATCCCTGACATATGCAATGTTTCCCTTGCAATACCAATCTATTTTTGTATCCCAAGGGGGCAATTACATGCATCGATGTTGATACGGTAAACAATAGGTAGGAATCTAGTTGCAGGAAGCGTAAAGTGAAGCAGCAATACAATCGGGTGCAAAAGTAGGGAAGCAATGTTTCAAAATGTTTTCAAATGCGTAGGAAACAGGAGAGCAAATCTGAAGCATGATTCAAAGTGGGAGTTAAAAAACCTAGATAGAAAGGATTGTGCAACTACGATTTTATGTTATGACTTCCACTAACATGGACCAATTCAATTTATTTATTTTTTTTGCTTTATTAAATAAGTTACCATTTCTAAGCATTTTTGTGAGCCACTCCCATCGCTGGTTCTAGGGACAGGGTAAAAGAGTAAAAGGTTGATGTCTAATAAGCAGCTCATTGTAAAACTTTTCCCTACCATTTAAAAGCCAAACTCAAGTTGCTGGGGAAAAGGCTAAGATGACAATGATGATGACAATGACGATGATGTTGATTGTTTGAGATCTTTCTAGCATATGCTAACTTTAACCATACTGTTAATGTTTGCAATTTAAGAACTGTTAATGTTTAATTTTTACACATATGAGCATGCACGCAGACACTCACAAACATACACGTGTGCGCACATACATCTTGTTGTTTGAAATTAGAGAGGCAAATTTATGCAAGTGCCAAGTAGTAGAGTGCTTTTTGTCTTTTCAACTAAGGGTGTCAAGAGGTCGGGCCTGGTCTCTTACGAGCTTGGTTCAGAGCTAAACTGAAGCTCAATGGTTTGGGCAGGGTGACTTAGGTCTAGAAGTTCATGCCTGATTAGTGGGTAGTCATCTGGCAGGCCAGGAAAATGTCTGAGACAAGATAACGTATAGTCAACATTAGTATATAAATTTACTGAATATTATTAACATGCATGGAGAAATTGCATAAGAGGCCCAGCTCAGAAGTTTTAATTGGCCTAGCTCGGTCCCAGAAAAATTGGTGCATCTTCAACTCTGGTGGGGCCTTGTGCCTTGGACCTGTAGAATTAGCTCAAGCTCATGCTGACTGACTGGGCCAAGACTTGGCCCATTGGCATCCTATCTTCAACATGCAGTGAGAAATCATCATCATCATCTAAGCCATATCCCAATTAATTGGGGTCGGCTAACATGCAGTGAGAAATAACAACAACAAAAAATTCTACTAGAAGATATTGTGGGGCTTTGTGAACATTGATGTATCCCTGCTTTGCACGGATTATAGTAAACAAACACTAGATACAGAAAAATAAGTGTAGATAATACAACAAGATAAGACAAAGGAAACTTATCAATACAACACAAGGTTTCTAGAAATTACAAGATCTTGAAAATGAAGTTTCGGAACTTCAGAGAAAAAAAAAACACATGGAGACGTGGTAGATATAATATACTCACATCAACATCAGATAAATGTCCAGCCATTATCCGTAAAGGCTGGATTCTATCCATGGACCAAATCCTAGCAGTTCGATCATGAGAAGAGCTGGCAAAATAATGTCCCACGGGACTGAACTGTCAAATTTAAACAATGGAAGAATGATTATGTGCCACCCGAAAGCATAATTATGTAGAAAATAACAAATTTTGCTTATAATGCGGGTATCCAAACAAAAAGCAACTCAACAATTTAAATGACGCAGCAGCTACATGACACAGGAGCAGGAATGAGAAAGCAGCAATGATGGGGGGAAAATATGCAAGGACAAGAAGTAAAAGCGTTTGGGAAGTATCAGCATGAAACCCTCTTTTGCAAGCTCATCCTCTGTAGAATTTTTTTTTCCCTAGAAACATAAGAAAACAGATAGAATGAGAGGTGACTATCACTTGATATCACATAAAGTCGCATTTCCAAGGAGCTTTGCAGTGACAACCAGACAATGCAACTGCATTCTTGGAATCAACTTCCAAAATGAAGAGACCCTCGACCCTTTGAAAAAAGAGAATTAGCCTAACCTTAACAAACATCATTCATGCAAAACTATAGTCCCCATTACCAATGGGCCCAGGAAGAGCTAAGCAAATAGACACCGATGTACGAGAAAACTATTAAGTCTTCCAAAGAAGCATATTATGGATATGTTGAGTCAAGGGTTTGAGCTTTGAAGCTAAGAAGTATGGATCTCTATGCCCATTCCCAAGCCATTAGGTTTCGCGTTCAAGTGACCATCTCCCCATATCATGAAGAGAAAGGAATTGAGAGGTGGTTAGATTTCAGTTTATTAACAGGTAGTGTTTTTCTTTTTTGTGAGTTGATAGGCAGTGAAATATTAAGTTGCCTATAAAACATCTAACTTCAATAACATGACATATAAATATAACCTTCCAAACTACCAAGGAGGAGTTTGACGAAAAAAAATAAAAAGAGCACAACTTAAAAATAGAATTATAGAAGGTAGAAAAAATCAGCACTTTTCAAACGGGATCATACATAAGACACGACTTAATACATTCATAACCAAATCTCCAGAACGGGACTGTCCTGTTGCATTCATAACCTAATCTCAAGAACGGGAATATCTTGTTCTCATGTCAACAACAATTTTAGGCAGAAAACACACAAAAACATGATTAATGCACGTTCCAGTTTCCATGTAGCCCAAACACCAGGTGCATTAAGCAGGCACGAGAAGTCCATTCAACCATAGGTATGTAGTACACCCACTGGACTCTACGCTAGAGTCGCACGAAATTATTATTTTTTTAATGAAATGCAGATCATGGATGAAGGCATTAAACAAGTCTAACATCCTTGAATGTCAAGACAATACTCATTACTATCAAAGGGCATCACATATCAATTGCATTCAGAAAAGCTCATTGCAGAATGTTTACCTGAACATCCCAAACTGGGTAATTGTGACCCTTGTAGCACACAAGATTTGCATTCAACTTGGTGCTCCACAATCGAACTGCAGCAGGTGAGCATTAGATTAGGGACCCGATTGATGAAAAGAAAGTAAGATGACAGGAGAAGAAACATACTTGTTGAGTCTGAAGAAGAAGACAGAATAAAGTCCCCAAGAGGACTAAATGTAGTTGAATAAACAGGCCCAGCATGACCCTGAAACAATGTATAAGATCTTTTCCCATCCTCCGAACCTAGCAATTGCTCGCTAGGAACAGATTCATTTTCTGCCTGCACATTAACTGAAACCAACACCATTTAATACACTACACAACCTCCTTAGCAGAACCATCTTGGCAAGATTAATACATACATACATACAGACAGACAGACATAAATGTAAAGAGGCTTGCTAGCCCCACAAACGCAGAAAACATGCCAACCCGGCAGGTGTTTGACATCAGAGCATGCATAATGTGGGATGCACAGTGATGACCTTGTACAAAAAATCAGGCCACTTCACTAATCAGGCGGGCACATGTACTTTCAAAGTGGAGTGGTTCCAAGTATTTCAAAAACCATCAATATAATGACACTGATTAATATGTATGGAAGGCTCAAAGGTGAGAACCTACTGGTGTCAGCTTGTCGTCCGATCTTTGACATGTCCCAAACCTGTGGAAAAGAAAGCAAGAAAATTAAAGAATAAATCTGTAAGAAAGGGAGGCAGTAATCATGATTAACAACAGGCAAAAAACAAAAAACAAAAAAACTACAGTGAAAATGTTCAAAAAAAAAAAAAACCTTCAGTGAAGAGTCAGAGAATCCACCAGCAACCAGCGAGCCGTCATGGGAAATTGATGAACAGTTCAAACTAGCATACATTCAAGACAAACATCAGGTACTGTAAGAGAACTGAAAGGCAAACAATACTCAATTGAGGAAAGGAATGTATAAAAAGAGCAAAAACTACAAAAACCAGCAAAGAGCCAGAAGAAATGTGGCTAATAATGTTCAACAAAAAATCAATAATTTAGGATGAACCATTACCCATTATGTGTGTTAATAAAGGTATAAAAGCTGATAGACGGCAGTGCCAGGCTACTCAACTGCACTCGGTTTCTTAGGTCCTCAAGAATAGAATGTTCTACTTCTGTTGACCTGAAATGCAGAGACAGTAACTAGCAATGACAACCTTGGAATCTCCCCACAAGTAACAATGTAAATAATAGTAATGAATGCAATTTATCATAAACCAGAAATTACGCTTCACAGTCAGAGCTTCACACCTATCTATTTCTGGAAACAAGTATGACCAAATGCAAATATTTGATGATGAATGACAACCAGTAAAAATGTAAAACATCAATGTGGGTCACAATAACATGCAGACGCTCACAGATCAATGTAATATGTGTAGTAGAATACATCCAACCACTGGCAACGAAACACTCTCACACTCTCATGAAACTTCAAAGATTTGTTTTAAGAAAATAGACAAACATAGCAAACATTCAAAAGTACATCATAATTAGGTCAGGCAATGTAAAAATTGTTCAGTTGTCTTATTTTAACTAAGGAAAATGCCCGATTCTTTTTTCATAAATAAAATATTTATTTAAAAAAAAAAAAAAAAAATAATAAAAGACACCAGAAAATCATGTTAGAGACGAGATAATCATTCATATAATCTTTATAAGATATATTATCTTTTAAAAGAAAAAATTAGGTGTTTGGACGAAAGAAGCCTAAAATGGAGGGTGAATAGTTACCTGTTTCAAGGAAGAAGTGCAGTACAAATGGGAGGTTTTCATTATTCATGAGACGTTTTCCTGAAGAATGATTGGAAGTCGATCTGCATAGAAATTTCAGCAGATCCAGCTATGTGACAGACTTGGTCATACCCATAGCCTCAGCAATCATCCACGGCTTCATGTTTGTTAGTTTCAACCCAAAAGAGGAAGCAGAGGATGTGATCACGAGGCTGGATGACAAATGGGTGAAGGGCAACGATTGGAGGTTCAGTTTGCATAGTCCAGAGAAGCTGAAGAGACGGGCTGGCGGAACTACTAACAAGGAGCAGAGACGGTTCATCGAAGCAGGCCTGCCTCATAGGAGGGTTTTCTTGTGAAGTCAAGCAAGGAGAGGGAATGGTAAACAGGTGGCAAGGGAGTTCATGGATAGGGAAAGTGGTGAGTTGTGATATCATCATAGGCAACAAAGCGATGTGTCTCGCTCATGTATATTTGTGGTTGTGACTTAGAATTTGTGGGCAGCGAAAATTTTGGTAAAATTGATCAACCAGTTGTCGAGGAGCATAAACAGGTGTGGGATATATCTTTTGTGCTCATAACCTGTTCAGATGATGTTTCAGACATGGTGGTGGCCAATTGGCAGACCTAACATGGGGTTTGATGCAAGAGAAGCAACCGGTCAAAGCTTTAGATGATTGGGCCAAATGAATAGTGCAATCCAACATCAAGCCTGAGAGACTGCTAGAGTCCAGATTTGCAATGCCAGATGACCTGGTTGTTCAGATCTTACAATGGGCCGAGTGGATGCAGTGTGCTGGGATAGATTTTTTGAGATTCCATTGGAGGGGTGGGAGTATGTGGCATTGTTCGCGATTGGGTCGTATATTAGTTCAGTGGTGGAGATCAATGATAAATCAACCAAAAAGTTAGTTCAGTCTGCTAGAATAATAAATAAATAAATAAATAACCCATAAGAAGCTAGCGGCGGTAGTGTCAAACCAGGTCAACATCAAGGTGGTTGTAGTAGTATTGAAAGGGGCAGTCTTTTATGAAGAAGAGGGGGGTTTGGTTTGGAGAAGGTGATGGTAAAGAGGAGGCACCTGCAGGTTGCTGGAATCTTAGAGAAGAAGATTTGAAGTTCTTCTGTGTTCCTCAGAACAAACAACCACCGCCCTGATCTCAAGAATGCTATAAAGGCAGTACAAGTGTCCTCAAAAGATAGGTCCCAAATTTTGAATAATAAAGCAAGTCATCTTGTTGCTAAAGCAGTAGCCAGCTATCCAGAGTTGCCTCTCTTCAATTTGACACAGCAGGGTCAGACGCACTGTCTCGCCTCTTTGGATGGTAGCTAGGGCCTTGCATAAATATTCACCCTTCCGAGGATGGGTATTAGATAGTCTTTGCATACCAGATGGAAGACAGCATGGCAGAACCATGTGGTATAGGTTATACATACAGGTAATTGCAGATGTTGGCATGGGTGTTGGAGTTGGACTTCTACCACTTGAGCAAAATAAATGCATTCAATCAGGGTTTTTTTTTATCATTCTGTAGAGTGTTGCTAGCCCTCCATGCCCACATCTACAGTGGGACAGGTATCATCCATTGGCTGCAAATCTCAAAAGTGCATTTCTCAGCCTGGGACTTGATTGAAAGGCGTGCCCTTCTCCCGGCTCTCTTTTTTTTTTCTTTGAAAGATACTGAATTTGACTGAAGAGCAAAGGGCAGGGAGGAAACTAAAAGTACAACAGCCAAGAGGCACCCAACAATCCATGAAAACAGTCAGGAACACCAATCTCTCACAAGACACATCACCCTACTACAAACCCCATTAGAAGAGCTACTTCTATTGTTGAAACAGCAGTCATTCCTTTCTGCCCAAATAGCTGAAAGGACAGCCAGGAGAGAGAGAGAGAGAGAGAGAGGTCCCAATTGGAGTACTTGATGCCCTTGCTCCCTTTCAACTGCCAAGATCTGAAAAGAGCTTCAATCGAAGCCGGCATCACCCAGAGGACTCTAAACGATTTCAGAATGTTGTACCAAATCTCCCTCGAAAACTCATAGTGAATAAATAAATGATTCACTGACTCAGCTTCCTTACACAGCCAACAAGCATTGGGAAGAATCATGCCTTTTCTTTGAAGATTGCCGACAGTCAGGATGCGGTTTCTGCCTACTAAACAAGCAAAAGCAGCCACTTTTGCAGAGGGGGGGCACCAATGAACCAAACTGAAGAAGTGCGGCTCTCGTGAATCAGAGAAGAGGAATAAGAGTATAGGGATTTATCAGAAAAATTCCCAGAAGAATGGAATTTCCAAACCATAAGAGTCATCCAAACCTGGACTTACCCTGAACCCGTGAAGAAGGGTGAGGAGGAATCTCACCTGCTCGACCTCTTCATCTACAAGATTGCGCCAACAAGGAGGAAGCCATATTCTCCTTTCCCCAGTCCAGCAATAACGGTCAGCAACCAAAATCTCCGGGGAAGAACAGATAGCTGCAAAAGCCAGGAAAGCCTCATAGAGAGGGTCTTACCAACCCAACTGTCCTCCCAAAATCTAATGCGATTTCTGTTCCCTAGTGAGAAGATCATGCCTTCGTAAACATGCCAGACAACCTTTGCAATAGATTTCCATATGTGGGACGCCTGATATAGAGAAAATCCCTTGATTTTCCATCCCATAGAAGAAACCCCATATTTGGCTAAGAGAATAGACCTCCACAGACTGTCCTCTTCCCTCCCAAGTCTCCTGTAGCGTCCCAATTTCATGTAGCCAATTATACGCACACCTAGACATATATCTACCTTGCGAAGAATACATTGAAAACTTAAGCATAATGAATCAATGAAAATGATAGAAGAAATTAAATTTTGGGGACAATTTTGTTTAAGGGGGGTAGATTGTAACACCCCAAACTTTTCAATACCCGAGTATTGAAAGTTCTCGAGTGTTACCATGAAATTTAACTTATTATGTAGATGTGTGCGATACCAATCCAACTATCCTAATCTTACATCCACTCTCCAACACGAATCTGACCGTTGGGAATAATCTTCATTCATAGATCAAGCCATCAGACCGTTGATTTTGAATAGGATCATCATATACCCAAGTATTCTCACTTGTCCATCATAACCAACCATTCAGTCAACTATTCACCGCTAGGTAAAGATATCTGACCGTCCACTCTGAGTTTGGACCACCTGATCATAGTAAACTAGCTACTTGATCTCAGCATCCACTCGTACACATATCAAATTAATATTCTAATCCGTTTATTTTGTTCACCACCTATGAATATGCTTAACCCACTATCAAAACTACAATTTGAGAAACTTACGCATGTGAACAAGTCACTTGCATCTAACAGTATACATGTTCTACCTCTTGATCACTCCGAAAACTAACTTGTGATCATCCGTTTACAAAACTGACCATACACCTACTTACATACATGCTCAGAGTACTAACCATCAAGTTTTTCTATTTTTAACATATCATCTGACCATCTATTATGTTGATTGATATATGTACATTCTCTTAATTAGTTTAGTGAATAATTCCTTATTCATAATGATTTAGATATAAGTTCTTTTGTAAGAATTACTTAGAAACGTGCCTATAAACATGTAGAACCATTAGATTTCCTAAAACTCTCATATCAACAATAATTATGAAAATGTCATTAACCTAGACCCTGAATTCTAGATCACATGGTTCCCACGATCTGTTTGATGTGAAATTTTATACCATGCCTATATATCATAAATTAACCATACGTGTCAAATTTTAACCCTTAGATCATTGTAAAGGTGGCCTCAATTGACAAATCAACCTCGTAACCATTGATTTTGGTGTCCATCAAGTGAAGAAACCTCATGGGTAGTCGTAGTAGGATATTTTCTTTCATATGAACGACTTGGATTGCCCATAATATGGACCAAGTGTAAAATATGAAGACCCCACTTTGGTAAGCTTTTCCTTAGGCGCGAAGTTATCCTGTCAAGGCCTACTGACTCCTTATAAATCTGGATCTTCCGATTTAACCACTTCCTTCCATCCATCGCAACTCAAATTTGGACCACACTTTGGTCTCATATGACTACAAGGTTATACAAAATTTAGACCCCGATCTATAATCCTACACCGTTGAAGGTTGAAACCAGTTCCTTCCTTTTGGTACAAAAGGTAAAATTTTAGATTTAGGCTTTTTCCACCATCGATCAACCACCAAATTTTGTCCAACCATTTGTCTATCCTGACTACACATTTCTCTCAAAATTTAACCCTGATCATTAAGTGTGGACCGTTAATTGAGATCAAGTTCGTTTTGGCACCCGTTAGGAGAATTTTCAAGATAAGCCAATCTAAATTTCGAATCACCAAGAAAATCATATACCTCGGCTCTATTCAACGACCCTGACACAATGGACGAATTAGATTTAAAGAAAGATCATCAGAAAAGGGAAAATTGGAGAAACCCAATACAAGTGGGATGTGAAACACGTTACACACCCCTCTCACACGCCCACTCCTTTTAAAAAGGGGTGTGCATTCCCCTCTCCACTCACACGCCCAATCTCCCATGCCCAAGGGGAGGGAGAGAGAGAGAGAGAGAGAAGCCTAGACGCCCTTTTCCTTCTCCATATGCATGGTGTCTCCCTTTTGCTCAAGCGATGTTGTGATTCATGTGGAAGCTTTTCATGTAGAAGCTTTCCTACATGGATATCTACCTAAGGTTTAAATTTAAGGGTAAGGTGAGGGATTCCTTTAAGCTTACATTGATTTAAGTTGATATGATTTATCTTGCCTTTTACATGCTTTGCTTTCATATTACTATGATTCTCTCCCTACAATTGATTAATTTACCACCAACAATTATTTATCCTTTATAAATTATGGTTAAGGTATGATTTTAATTATGCGTGATCCTTATTAATTTATCTAAGACGATGGATACAAGTCTTGCCCTTGCATTTACCAATTTTGTTGAGTTACTCATACTCTCCTCTTTTATTGAGTTAGTCATTGTTACTCTCCTCTTTTGTTGAGTTAGCCATTGCTACTTTCCTCTTTTATTGAGTTGGCCTATCGCTACTCCTCTTTTATTATGTTAGCCTTGTGCTACCTCCCTTTATAGCTTGGGCATGTGTCTTGGAATTCCAAAGCTCCCATAATTCAATTTATTTCCTCTTTGGTGCAAGTGATATGTTAGAAGTATCACAACTAGTGATTCAAATATTTATCGTGGACGTAATGCGGTTCGGGTAGCGGCCCCCTTGGTCGACACGTAATTCCATGGATTTTGGGTAGTGGTGCACAAATCGACGTAAGTAATTCGCAATGTGTGTTACATCACTTTCGGGATTGGATGTCGCAAATAGTCGCTCTATGAACAAATCGTGTCACGTAATTCATCTGATCCATATGTTGGGCCGCCTTGGGAGGTTTGCGTAAATCCACGTTAACATTGGACACGCTAACGAATCTCCATAGTATGGGATGCGGGGTGAGTCGGATAACTCTAAATTACTTTCCACATTGTGGCAATCGCTAAGTGTGATGAACCGCACATACTTTGCTAGGCATGTATCTCATGTAGGTTACTTGCGCATATTGATACCTCTCGTAATAGTGGAGTATGGGACGCATCAGAATCCTTACATTACTCTTATAAATCTCTTGAATTATTGCTAATCTTAAAGGATAACCATCACTATGAGTAGGGCATTGACCTTCTCCAACCGTACAAATGATGCAGCCATGCAGGTGATGTACAGATTGAAGACCTAGAGGACCATCTCCCTATGGAAGATTATACTGAATGAATAAGAAGATAGTTTTATGATTTAGTTTTATATTTCCGCTGCAAACTCGATAATGTAACAAGCTCCCATTTAGAGGACATTTGATAATTTGTTAAATTCTTTTACTCAAATGAAATAATAAATATAGTCGATTTTATTCTCTTGAATGGTTGCCTTCATGAATGTAACTGGATGTGATTTAAATGAAAAATAATAATATGGTGCGATTTTTAAGGCATTCAATTTATACAATATTAACACCCGGAATTCTCAGGCACGAGTATGTACTCGGGCCGTGAAAATTCGAGATGTTACATCTCCAAATCCATTTGTCCAAAATGTTGAGTTAACTTCATCCAATTTCTTAATCCCAGCCCCACCATCTCAAAGAGGGGAGCACACCTCACCCCGATTCGGAAGATGGGACTTGCTAGATAAGGCACCTCCACAGTTCACACCATTAATAAATAAATAAATAAAATAATAAAATCTCTTGTAAGTTTGTCAATCCAGTCAATGACTTTGGGCAACGAAAGAGGGACATGAAATACAAAGGAAGATTGGATAAAGAAGCTCTAATGAGGGTAATTCTTCCCCTTAGAGAAATAAATTTGTTCTTCTAGGGAGAGTTTCTTCCCCATCCTCTCTATGACTTTGTCCCAAATGAGATTAGGGGGTTTACCAATGTAGAGGAGGAGACCCAAATACGAGGATGGAAAAGTACCCGGCCGACACCCAAATAGGGAAGCTAGACTGACTAAATCTAAATCTGAAGAAGGGGGGGGGGGGGGGGGGGGTGTGTCAACGCCCAAAAGCTCAAATTTAAAATTTTACCTTAAGACCTAAGACCAATTCAAACAGCCAAACTTCTTCTTTTTTCCCTTTTTTTTAAGGTTATCTACCATAGAAACATCTTATTCGCATAAAATCATAGTGTCGTCTGCACTTTGTAAATGAGTAATGTTCTAAGAGAAGTTAAGGACCTGGAAACCTTAGAATAACCCCACAAATTGGCCCTTAGACAATAAATGACTCAAGGCTTTAGCAATGAGAAGAAATAAGAAGGGAGATGGAGGGTCATCTTGCCAAATACCCCTTGAGGCTTTAAAGTAGCTAAAAGAAGAGCCATTAATCATAATAGAGAACTTAGGCAAGGAGATGCGGGAGAGGATCCAACCTCTCCATTTAGAGCGAAAACTCATATGGACCATCATATAATCGAAAAATTCCCCATCTACATAATCATAGGCCTTTCAAGGTCTAGTTTGCAGACAACTCCTTTTATTCCAACCTGACGACATGAATCCACACATTCGATGAGTGCATAGTTTTGTTGCTCGAGGGACTAGAAGCCCTTGCCTGTTATGAGGTCGAATCGAAAAATGACTCTCCTTCTACAGTCCTTGACTCAACAACATGAAGGCCATCATACAGCATGCTCTTTGGTTAGTGGTTCCTTTTTAGGATCCACCTAGTCAGCCATTGTAAATCTTGTGCAGCCTAAATCGAAAAGGGAAGAGATGCATAGTTCATCCAGGGGTCCACCAAAGGCATTAGGAGAATCAACCATTGTCAAGGGTGTAAAGGCAAGCGAAGATCATTACAGGTGCAGCAGCAGCAATGCAGGAAGCCTAACACCCAAGTGAGTCATCTTCCATGTGTTAGGTCGATAAAGCAGAAGAAATGTTGGCTCTCAAAAACATCGTTCTCAAGAGGATAGGAATAGTGACAGGAACAGGCAAATAATCATGTCCACAACTATGGTTGGTAAGTTGGTTAGCACCTGGTTCGGCGATGACATAGATAATTTTCAGCTTTGGTTCAAATATCAGGAGGAGAGAGAGTATATACCAACTCCATTAGCAGTGTAAAAGGTTTCCAACATGAAGCATAAAGGAGACTAATGCAGGACAATTAACCACTTGCTCTAAAAGCTTGAACTGATAGAGCGTGGCGAATTAATCCGTTTATCTCATAGCCCAGACCCCACATCCCATGGGTTAGGATCTCGGCCGAACCCCCTCGTGGGCCCCACATCGCATCGGTACTGCCTCACACGGGTGGGGCCCGCCTCACATGAGCCACCCACCCCGAGTGTGCCCCTACATCCCACAAGCCACCCCATTCGAGCCCGGTGTGAAAATGCCCCTGCATTAGAGACAAGGGAGGAGGTGAGAGTAAGGGTAATCGCAAAAGGTTGCCCTTCAAGATAATCTCATGTAATGTGTGGCATTTATTTCATCTAGAGTAAAGAGGTTTGTCACTTCTAGAAGGCTCGATTGGTTGCCTTTCAAGAAACAAGATACGATCATTTAAGCTCTTCTTCAATCGGTTTTAAGGAAGCATTAATTCCAACTAGATTCAACTAGACTTAGTAAGCACAATCAATGGCATACCGGTGGGAGGCCAGATGTCTTACAAAGAGAGGACTGAGGGGACTTCAACGTCATTTGGTTCAAGGTGGATTTTAGGTGATTGGGCCAATCTTCATGAACTAATTGACTTGCCATTAGGGAGTTGTCAGTTCACTTGGACCAACTATCAAGCTATTTTAGCAAAGTCTATGTTGGACAGATTTCTGCAATCGGCAAATTGGGAACCACAGTATCCAGGTGTCTACCAAATTGGTATCCCTCGCCCAATCTTTGATCAATGCCTAGTTGTATGGTTAAAATGAGGTATGTTGGAGATCAAAACCATTTTGTTTTAAACTTATAGGGTTAAAAGAAGAGGGTTTGTTGATAAGGTGAAGGAGTGGTGGAATTCCATCCAAATTAATGGATGGTTGGCTTCAAATTGGCAATGATGTCAAGGAAACTAAAAGGGTTCACAAGGAATGGAAGAAGCAACTGGCAACGATGGGGAATGTTAAGGGAGATAATCTTTTGGAGATTCAAGCTTGGGACACTAAACAAGAATCTAATCAGTTATGTGACAAGGAGAGAAGAAAACAGGCTACCTTGAAACAATGTTTTCAGTATCATCCGATATCCCACAATATATCTATTATCCCAACTGGGCGATACAAAATCCAAGTTTAATATTCATTTTTCATGGTATTGTGCAATATATTGCACAATATCATGATATATCATGGATATCGCAACACCATGCAATATATCCACACTCCCCTTTTATAAATTCTTAATGTATCGTACAATATATCGATGCCGAGTGCGATATCAAAAGGGATAAAAGGAAACCGGTGCTAGTTTGTCTAAAAAATCCTCATAAATTCACCCCAAAAAAAATGATGTTTTAAATAAATAAATAAAAAGCTTCTTCCTAGTACATTGTATGGTGATTTCGACCAATCTACTCTAGTTTATTGAAAGAAAATATTCAAAATGTCTCCATAATCGCGATCAGAAACTTCTTGGGGCCGAATACTAAAAGGTGCAAATTTTTTAGTTTTAATTCGTTTTTTCATCTTTTATATGTTGTAAATAGTATCAAGTGGTAAGAAATCTATGATTCTTCATGTTTTGGATGAAAAATTATGAATTTGGAGTTTCGATTTCGAGATTTGGGGGAGATGGGCTGAGTTGTAGAAATCTGGAGGAAAATCAAAATTTCTCCATTTTTTCCCAAATCGGTTGTAGACTTAGGGCCTATTTGATTTCCCAATTTCCTATGAAATGCAAGGTAAATGAGCCATCATTATCATTTCCATGTGTTTGTTTAGACAGGAATTATGGCTCATAAATCGAGAGTCAAATACAATGCAAAGGAGGTAAGGTAAAATGCAATTATTACATTTTCACATCATAAAACCACCATTTTTGCCGTGATTCCAGGGTGAAACCAATAATGGAACAAAATCAGCATTACAGTCAAATGCATGTGATGTGAGTCATAAGCACACAATTACAAGAGTAAATAATCATGACCTATTTACAATCATTTACCGTAGTAATTGGAAAACCAAACACGACCTTAGTGTCCAAACACAAAATCAAACATCTATATAACCCAATCTACACATTCTTGGCAATTTGGGGATTTTTCAGGAAAATTTTATTTTTAATTTAAAAATTAAAAATGTTAAAAAATTGAAATCCACACAGGTATATCTCTATTTTTTTTTACTTCTTTTGCTTTTGAATGCATTGCTTATGTTTCCATACATGGCTTCTTACACCAATACCTTACAAAAGATGGGTGGGTCAAGCCAAGGTTGGATCAAATGCAACTCGATTGTATATCAGAAGAAGAAGACCACTGATTGGAGAGGTTGTTTGAGGAGGAAGTCAAGATGGCATATTAGAACTCAACCAGGATAAATCCAAAGGCCCAAAATGTTTCTCTTAGCATTTTCCCAAGTTTTTTGGGATCTTGTGAAGAAAGCCTTACTAAAATTTATGGTTGTTTACATAGACAAGGGAATAAAACCTATGTAAGGAAGAATAGTGTAGACGCGCTACCCTTAGCATGGACTTGACAAGCACTTTGCTTTACTACGAAGCAAATGGAGGCCTTAAATAGCAATGCATGCGAAGCTGGTCGCGGACGCGTTATGCTCAAAGGCTGCTAGCATGACGCGCTAAACATGAGGGTTGCTAGGACACTAACGCGGACGCACACCAGGCTTCCTCCTTGTGGATGTAGATGCATCAAGCCAGTGAAAGATGTCTCGCCATTGGCACAGGCACACAATGGTTGGTGACCAATGATTTTCCGACACATGCCCATGCTTGCTTTGAGTGCATGATAATTGTCACCTGGTGTCCATCCAACCTATCCAAAGGTGACACATATCCATTAAGTCCTTAGTCTCACCTATAAATACCCCAAGGGGGGTTTCATTTAGTACTTTTGCATCCTTAAACTTTGAAGCTCTCTTTTCGAGATCCCTGAAAGCCATCCCTTACTCCCAATACTTTCCTTCTCAGCTTCCCAAGTTGTGCATGCCCGCGCTTAAGTGAGATTTAAACAGTTTTGTCTATCAAGTCCCAAGGATGTGTTTGGCATGTCCATCACAACCACTCATTGGATGCATGATGCACCTCAAGAGTTGCACCATCCCCCAAAGGGCCACGCTCTCCATCCTGTTGCACGCGAAATCCCTTGTTAACTCCTTGTTACTTCACAGTGCATTCAATTATTATGTTTGATGAAGCAATCCTTGGGATTTCCATCTCTTAGGCAACGTTCTGTGTAGCCAACGGCTCACATTCACTCATGTTCCTCATGATCCAATCCACATTTCTTATGGGAAGACAACACCTTCATTGTCCTATTGTATGCTTCCTAATCCAATATTGTATCTACAATGTTTAGGCAACTGCTTTGATAACACCCTGAGCCAAACACCCATTTCATGACATGATGGTGCAGCGTCATCCATCTTTTGTGCAACGATACATTCATCTTCAAAGACAGCCCTATGCTCAGTCTTGAAGCCTAGCACACTTAACTAGTACTTTCACCTTTCACCATACTCTCACGAGTGTGTACCATGGGCCGATAACATCCTATATACTCTATACTAGAATGGGCAAATATTAAAATATTGTAACGGTATTCATCATCCTACCACATAGGTCGTGGGGGTCAAAGCTAATTGCTTGTAGCCTACCTCAAGGACCATTCGTGTATGCTCCAGACATCAGGTGGAAGAACTACACTTGCGCAGACTTGTATCACACACATAACCACAGGACTGCTTCATCCTTGGAATCCTTCCTTCGTCATCATACAAACCAGACTGACTGGTTCTTTCAAGTCATTGTCTTATAATCAAAGGTTATTCCTATGTAATGTAAGTAAAGACTTGTGCCAAACCAGAACCTAGAATATAAGCAGATCTCAGATCATTACTAAAAGCTTTCTAGTGTAGTATGATCTCTCTCTTTCTTATGTGTGCTTCGGCAATGTCGATAAACGCATTATGAATGTCTATGGAGATCATATCAATCAAAACACATAAATGGTAGCCGAGTTTTATAATAGACGGAGACTATCTTCAAAGCTGGGAGCTTTTTCATCACTCTCATTCCTAGGATGTGACGGAATCCTTGAAGGACTTTAGATCTATAAGTCTCATTGGGAGCCCATCAAAATCTTGGTGAAAATGTTGGTGGGAAGACTTGGGAAACTCCTTGTTGGATTCTCTCTTAGTCTTGTGGGGCTTTTCTCTTCAGTAGACAAATTATCAATGGCGCTTTGGCGGCACACGAATGAATGTTAGGTCTTATTTGCATTCTAGATTCGGAGAAAACGTATGCCAACACAAAGTAATTGGGATAAGGCTTAGATGATGATGATGATAATTTACAGCCAACACAAAGTAATTGGGATAAGGCTTAGATGATGATGATGATAATTTGCAAAAGCATACGACCATGTAAATTGGAATTTCCTTCAGTACATGCTTTGCAGATTAGGGTTTGAGTGAGATGGAGAAAGTCGATGGATGGATGAATTTAAGCTCTGTTTCTTTTGTTTTGTTGTGAGCTTTCTTTTGTTTGGTTTCAACAAAATGAAGTCACCATCCAAAAAAGTCATGTTGGAACCTGAAAAACACTAGGGCTGAGGATTTAATCGAATTTTACAATGTCAAACATAGCCTTATGGGTCAAAGTCAAACTAAAACACAGATATGCTTCAACATGGACTTATTTCATAACTGCAACTTAGATGAGAGTTGATGTTTTATATTTTTTCTCTTTCTAGTGACAATCTTTATGTTGATAAAAGCACATTTTAAATTAGAAACCAAGTTGTTAAAAAATAAAAATAAAAATTCTTCTAAAGCCTTAAAAAAAGACACCAAGGTCCAAGTAATCCTAGCAAATGTTCTGTATTTATGTAAATTATATTTGAAATAGAAGAATTTGGAGAATACATTGTGGGCAAGGTCAGCTCTGGTTTCACTCGAGGAGCCATGGAAATAGTGTTTGTCTCGGAGCGAACACTTTTTCCAGTTGCACCAACATTTTTGTCCTTCTTCAACTTCTTGATAGAATTTCCTTGCTTTCCTCCCTCCGGTAATTTCTTCTGAACAATAAAACCATATATCAGAATTTAAAGGATGGATTGGCTTGATGTCCTCATGACAAACAAGTGAAATTAATGCCCCTTGCTATGTTAGGAAAGCAGTTCCATGACTTCAGTGTGAAATATGCAATCAAACAGAGGTAGCAATATGTAGTAATATCGATAAAAGGAACACTTGGGCCAGATCCAATATAAAGCTTTGTAAGCCTCACGTACAAAATGCATCTAAGTATGTCTAAGTGCATTTAAGTTATTTTAAGTACATGATTGTAAGTGCATCTAAGTTCAACCAAGTGCAATTCACTTAGATGCACTTACAATGCACACTCAGGTGCACTACTGCACTACGCACTTTAATGCACTCGGATGAACTTTGTACATTAAGCTTAACATGCAAAGAATTGTATTGGATCTGGCCTCATGGAACATTTCATCAGCAGGCGTCCAATGGCCTTTTTACTACTAGCATAATAATTCAAATGTGTAATCTATGCAGCGCGGAATCATCCATTAAAATACAAAACAGAAACATTAGACTAAATGTTGCAAGCTTAGAAAGCCACTTTGTATACTCACAACAGTGAGGCTCTCAACATGAAAGCTAGATGAATAGGCTCTCAACATGAAAGCTAGATGAATTTCAAGTATAAAATGCAACATTGAAGCAATGGATAATGGAGAATCTTCATGAGGGCACCAATTTATGAATCAAGGGGCACAGAGAATTCAGCAGGGCTGGTATTCAACAAAATAGTTGCTATGCTTATCGAATGGGCAAGCCAAGACAAGTGCTCCAGTGGGATTCAGCGGGCACAGTTCTATTCCAAGTTCCAACTATGATACCGTATTGCAGCAAAGTCGAGGAAGCCTTCTGTGGAATGGAGTTGCCTTCCAAGGGCCTGGTTTAAACTAAACTTCGACATGGGGCTGGCAATGGACCAGGCCTGGGGCAGGCAAAATCAATATTTTGAATAGGCCCCACCTGACCAGTTCAAAATACAGGCCCGAACCATCCCCAGGCCCACCCATCGCAAGGACTACACCAAAGAGTGCTCTAGGGGCAACCCAGGGCTGGAAAGATGTGGTGGAATAGTCAGAGAGTTAGATCTCTACCACACTAGAGTTTTATGATCATCTCAGCATCGGTGATTCCAACTTCAAAAAAAAAAATGCATGGCCCAGGGGTTAGGATCATCACAAAAAGACAGTTAAGCTCAGTACTAATTGAATAGAGATCTGAGAAATGTAGTTAATTGGATTATGGTCGACTGCTTCCGTCGGCAGGTGATGAACGAAATGGAGGAAGAGAACAAGGATCTGAGAAACGTAGTCAATTGGATTATGGTGGATTGCTTCCCTCGGCAGGTGGCGAATGAAATGGAGGAAGCTACTCAGTTAGTAGCATTGGTGAATGTGGTTTTCTCCCATGTGCATCGCTCACTAAATCAGAGAGTGGATGCTCCAACAGAGAAGGGAGTGCAGCTGTGGGGAATTAGAATTACAAATTACAGCCGGGAAAGGATAGTTGCTACATGACTTTCATGGGGCCTAGGCTTGGAGTTGTAAGTTTTTCCTCTCTTTTTTTTGTAGTTGTAATTTTTCATTGGTTGGGCTTTTCATTGCCCATTTGTTCAGGGTTGTGTCTTTGTTTTTTTCCTTCTAATATATTATCATTGATCCAAAAAAAAAAAATTCCTCCCCCAAGCTCCTCGACACTATCCTTCACAAAGCATTCAGTGTTTTAGGGCCAAGGGCTTATCTCTCTACTAAACGACATCCCACAGTCGAACCTTATTCCCAATTTTTACCATACCCCATCTTATGAGTTCTACTCCAAATGGCAGAAGTATTATGTTTCGCCCGTTCTATTTCCCACCACCACTGGTGACACCCTACTGCCTCCCACAACCTTGCTCCATGGAGAATCTGGTTCCTCAAAACTCCATTTCCGAGAAAGGTTCCAGTTTCACTCTTCGATCCTCCGACCTCTAAGCTCCTCGGACATTTGAATGTCATCCCGTTTTATGAAGTGATAACTATGTTTTCCTCCCCTCCCTTCCAAAAAGAGTTGTTTATATGATTTTTTTTTTAAGTTTTTAGACCCGAATCACACCCAACATAAAACATGACCCCATGGATGAATGGATCAAGTTTGAATTCTCATAGACCAGATCAAATTCATCTATTAAATAGATCAGCTTATTTCTTATTTGAACCTCACCTAATTTTAATGTGTTGGGTCTAGTTCTGAAACCAAACCTGATTTTTAATAGTTTGGACCTGTAACTCAACTCCCTCCAACATGACCTGATTTGATCCATTTGCAACCCTCTTTTGCATATGTGGACATGTACTGTCTCCTTGAGTTTTTTATGTGATTGGAATTTGTCCTACATAGAGGTGGAATGCCACACACCTTTGGATGTATATTTTATCTGATATGAAATAGTTGGTGTTGGTCCGAATCTTGATTTATGTTTGAGTCATAGGGGGCAGTGTCAGATGATCAGTTATGAGAATTGGTAGATTAGCATGGCCGTTGTTCACCTATCTTGGTTGCCAGCTTCCAATAAATAGGTGCTTCCATGAGCTGAGAGACAGTTGAATCTCTCGACTTGAGTGTAGTTGAACATTTTCAAGTGCATATGACATGCAATGACAGAAGAGAGATGTTAAGAGAGTGAGTTATCCACTAAAATGAGCAAAACTATGACATCAGGGCAAGTTTGTAGTCGGACAGGAATAGTGGGTTAGTCGAGAATGATTTAATGAACTGAGCACAATGACCAATAAAAACTGCCAGTCTAATTGAGCTGAAACAGGGAGTGGCCAAGCATTTTAAGAATGAGAGGACAGTTTTGTGCAATTTTTCACCAGATATCTTTGGCCACTAGTACTCATGCTCTGGCCAAAACAAGCAGTTCCTCCGAGTTCAGAATCACAGTGATTTTCGAAACATTGTATTAGATCGTCAAGATTCGAGAGAGAATTTTGTTTGTAAAGTGAAAGAGATTTTTTACCCTTCTACATTTTTAAACTAAGCCATCCAAATATTGTAATAACATGTTTCCAGCAATTCCAAAGCATTGGGTGCAGAAGGTGAGTAGCAAGAAACGTCACCAAGAGGGGAGAGCATATTATAGACTAACCTAAAGGAACGGTTTAGTGCCTGTTTGGAATAGAAGAGAATCAAGACTTTAGATTTTTTTTATCTCAGCTTAAGGATTTGAATTTGAATAAGTGGGACACATGATTTCTCTAAAAGGTGTCAGGTTCCTAGGCCAAACCAGAAACACATTACAAGGTTGCTTTGTCCAATCCATTTCCTTTTGTCTCCCAATTGAAATGAAGCATGTGGGGCAATTATATCTGTTTCAGTTAGTGCCACCCATGTGCAAACAGGCCTATAAGATGCACATCTAAAATGCCTCACAATATTCTTCATGCATAGCTTTTTAATTGCAAATGTTCACTTTGCTAAGGGAAAAAAATCATTATATATACCAAAAGATAAGACATCATAACTTTATATGCTTGATAGAATCTTTCATGTTGATTGCTCACCTTGTTCTCTTCCACATCCCCATCTTTGTTTTCACCTTCAACTTTTTCAGAAACTGAAAGCAAACCTGAGGACTTTTCCAAACGTTCTTCTAAAGAATCCTCAAGCAACTACAATTTAGCAAATGTATGTTAGATGGTAAAGGCGTGGCAGAAAATAAATGAAAATGCTCGTACAAGACATGCAAAGCACACATTTCCAACAGGCAGGAGGCTTCTAACTCTATTGAGCATGTGAAAGTAAATAGAAAAGGGAGATGGAGACTGTGTAGTCAAAGGCGACCCAGGCACACACCCAGGTGTGTAAGCCATGGCGTGCGAGCCTGGACCCTAGCTGATGCCATTGACCTAGGCATGCACCTGAGTGTGCCTAGGCACGCCTGAATCACTTGGGCAATTTGACATGTCCTTTTAAGTTTTTTTTTTACCCACCAGGGTGTAAATACATGAGAGGGGGTTTTTTTAAACCCTATTTCAACAAATATACTCCTTTCTTTTGAGATTAGAAGCTTAAGATTTCTTTTCCCCAAATTTCAACATCTTCTCTCATTTCTTCTTCTTGCTTTCTTCTTCTAATAGTGAGCTTTTGATTAACGGTTATTAGTTTAGTTGTTGACAAGTTTCATGAACGGTTTGATTAATGATTATTGATTAGTTGATTACTAATACTAGTTTGATAAATAGATGGTTCAGTGAGTGAGTTCATTTTGCTTGTCTTAGATCTTTCCTTTGAAATTTGAAGTGGTGTTGATTTTGATTGATTAAAAAACCAGCATGCCTATAAATATTATGTATATATTAATATTTATTATATATTTGATGTCGATATTAGTGTTTATTATACATTTAAAAAATTGCACCAGGAAATTCCAGGTGTGCCCCTAGGCACGCCTAAGCGTTTCAAGCGATCCATGGGCAGGTGCCCCAAGTACCTTTAAGAACACTGGATGGAACAGATCATGCAGGCAGAAAAATAGACTCTGCAGGACACTAACTTTTGTGGCCCTTCTCCATGTACAATCCACATCAAAATTTGAAGTTCCAAAATATTCTAAAGATCAAACTTCTCTTTTTTATTTTGTTTCTGAAGAGTCAGAATCCTAAGGCTTTCCAAAGATCCTGACATAAGAGTTAACTTGGCACAAACTTAGACAATTATCTTACAGCATCTCATCCCCATTCTTTGGTGAGCAGTACCTTGGGATCTAGTTGATATCATACAAGATTCCAGCAAGCTATGGTTCCCTTAATATAAAATACTGAAGAAAGGCATCGTTGATAATGAAGTTGAAACTTGAAAATGAGTCTAAGAATACAGTCTACCTATAATCTACTGCAATTTTCTCTATTTTCTTGGAAGAGAGGATATCTCACAGAAGATTTAAAACGTATATTAAAAAAAAAAATGGACAACACGGTGTCCCCGCCCCATTTTGAGGCGAGACTATTCCCTGCGGATGCATGCAACCACATGCATCGGGTAATGCCAAGGAGGGGAGTCGAACCCACACCTGTAGGGAGCAAACCCATGATGCTGGCTGCTCATCCAAACCCCGTCCCATTTTTTTTTATAAAAACATATAAATTGACTGGCTATATCTCCAATATATTGATATACTTACACACCTCATGTAACAAAACTAATGAAAGAAATTGGAAAATCATGAAGAAGGAATTACATCTTTTCCAACACAGCTGATCAAAAACATCAGTTTATGGTAAATGACAACACATCAAATAACAAGCAAAAATAAAAGCTAGTTGGCTTTCTTGACTCACCCCCCACAGTATTTCTTTCTGATTTATCTGATTAGCAGTATCCTGGCTACTACCAATTAGAGTTACAGCCTCTGCATCATCGGAAATTGAGCTGGGCTGTCCAGGAGAGACTGTCAACCAAAGATTATGAGAAAAACATTCACAATAGAATATGCAGAGGTCTTTGAAAAGCGAAAGAAATGGATAGTCATCCATGTTTCATGTTTATGATGAAGATTATAAGAGCACAGGAAGGATTTTACCTTGGAAATTGATGCGTTCATTGACTATTCCAAGCATAGTTATGGATTGCGTCTTGTGTAGATATTGCAGTAGAAGTTCGTACGAATACTGAGGCCAAAATAACAGTCAGCATTTGCCATGTCTTGGAATACAATCCAGACTAATGCAACCTTTCATTCACTGATGGTTAGCAATAAAGGAAGCTTATGATTCATGGCTGTAACTGTTGTACCAAAAGGAGGGGAACATAAATAATATCTGAAATAGAAAACATAAAGGACTACAACAAATTCAACCACAGATGCATCATGCATGCAATTCGTAATAGGAACCATGACATTTACAATGACTATACCAAGCATGATAACCATTTTCCTAATCTTAAAAAACGAATGCATAAATCATAAACCATGAAATTAGCATTGTGGGACCTAAATGCAATCCCTTCAAATAAGAGTTTCCTCTTTACCTCAAAAGCTAACTTGTGCACTGAATATGGCCTCCTAAAGGATAGTCGCCGTTGCCAATTGTCATCATCATAGCATTGTCCAAGCTTTTTGGGGGTGGCTTCGGGAATTTTGTAACACTTATCATTCCTATCTAAGGCCCTATCCTCAGCAAATGTAGAATAGTTCATATACCTTCTCACCACCTCAGGCCAGAGTCTCTTAGATCTTCCCCTCATCCTCCTTGCAGGCCCATCAACTGTGATCAAAAGTTCACACCTTACTAGGGCCATCTTCAGCTTTTGTAGCACATGGCTAAACCATCACAATTGGCTCTCCATCATTTGATCTCCTATGAGGGCCTAAGGATGTGATAAAAGATTAGATTGATGCATTAGATCAGGCTCTGACCAAGCTCTTGACAGTCTGACTTACCAACCACACCAAATAGCCTCCCTCCCTCCCCCTCTTGCAACTTATCCGGTGTTATGCATGTTCTACATTCTAGATATCTTGTCTTGTATGCCTAAATAGTTTGTTCAGTGTAGCATATGACTTCATAAATACACCAATGTTTTGAGCATTGAATTTATACTGTTCAAAATCCATATTGCACAATCGATATGCTATTTGTTGTCCTAGATTAAAGCTTGACTAGATCTCCGGAAGCAGAAGCTTTCCGAAAGTAAATTTGGTATATTTATCCAATAATGCAGATCATCACTTTGATGCATGATTTGTCCACTAGTTCTTAAGAGTTGCGATCTACAAATTGGTTATTCGGATTTACTTGCCTGGAGCATTTCAGATTGTGTACTTCTTTTTTTAATAGATTGTGTATTATTTTATTTGGTACGTCCATGCTTTCTAGTTTCATTCACATGTTTAGCTCTTTGCTTACACGCTTTCACTTTGTGATTAGTAACGGGGCCCAAGTCGCATTCCTAGCCATCGTTGAAGACCTCACACTAGATAGATGCGCGGGTTGCTTGTTTGGAGCACTTGTACCATTGGATTGCATGGGTGCATCGACCGGCCCGTTGGATCGTGCATGATGGACCTTTGGACCACTCTTGATCGTAGCCCATCTTGATCGTGGACCACCCCATTGGCCACGAATAGTTTAAGATAGTTTATATTTATTTGTTGTGAGTAGTTTTTTTCATTTATTTTATTATTTTTTGACTTTTTTATGTTTTACTTGAGATAGGGGCTTTCTTCTATGAGAATTCTTTCCTAAGAGATGGTTTTTGTAAAAGTCTCTTTCTGAGACTAAAAGGTTTGGACCCCTTTAGGGTTTATTATGAACCATCAATGAAAAGAGTTTCCTCTCTTTTGCTATGTGATTTAGCAATTCATCATGTGATGGGATTGATGGTGTGAAGCCATTCGGAGAGTGATTCTTCTAGTTATCCTCTTGTTTTCTTTCTCTCAGGGTACTTTCTTCTCATCTGTCTTTCTTCATCTTCTTCTCTTTCTTCTTTTCTTTTTTATGATTCTAAACCACCCTAAACCTAACCTACACCCAACTGAACCCAAGCTCTAGCCGTGAATAGTGTTGCGTGAACAGTGTCCATACAGACAGCCCAATCCGTGGCTCCCTTCTTCGAATCTTCGACTTTCGTCTTCCCTTTAATTCCCTTTATAAAGCCCCTAAACATAAATCCCTAACCCTAACCCTAAGATTCCCAAATCTCAAAACCCCCAATCTTTCCAAACCCAAATCCCCAAATCTGAACCTTATTTCGAATTCTCCCAAAATCCTATAACCCTAAACCTAATTTTCCTAATTTTTCCCAACCTATTAACTCTAAATCCTCAAATCCCTAAATCGAAACCCTAAATTCCTAGCTTGCTAAATACTCTAAACATGTTCCCTACATTCCCTACCTATGCTAAGTGGGAGTCTTATGGAGTTTTTATCTTCTACACAATCCTAATTACTTGATACTTTATAAGAATCACATTGCAGGACTGTTAGGTGTTTTGAACCTTAACATGTTACGAACCTGAGTTTCTTTAACTTGTGGTAGTTTAGCGTTATTTTGTCTTTTGATTGCTCTAGTTAATCCGCTATCGAGTTTCAACGCATCGTATTAGGTTAGATCATCCCGTTCTGCATCAAATTTGGCATCAGAGCCCATAGGTTTAGCATAGGTTATCATATTCATTACATGTAGGGCTGTTAGCGCATCCAATGCATATAGAGTCATCTAGAGTTGTCAAAGATCATTTAGTGCGTGCCCACGTGATCTAGGCGTGGTTTTGGTCTTCACCCTACTACCATGAATCTGGAACAGATTGTCGAGACCCTTAACGCTATCAACACCTGTCTTACGGCCACTGAGGCTCACAATAGGACCACCGATACTCAATGGACCGCGACTAATGCACACGTCAATCAGCTAGAAGCTTCCCTTCAAGAGAACCCCGACACTAGGGAAGATGTCCACTCTCAAGCCGAGGGTCAAGTTGAAGGCCGTGGACGCAGGCGTGGCCAAGGTCTTGGCCGTAGTGGCGTGCACGTGCAACCACAGCATGAGGAGTGTCATGACCACTATGACCAAGATGCGCATGTCATGAAGAGTGTTAAAGTTGAGGCCCCTAATATTGATGGTCGCCTGAACCCCAAGGCATTCCTCGACTGTATAGCGTACATAGACCACTACTTTGAGTGGTATGACATGTCTAATGCCCGTCGTGTAAGGTTTGCCAATATGAAGTTGGTGAGCCAAGCTAAACTATTCTAGACAAATGTGGAGCGAAAGGTGGAAAGTTCTGGAGGGGATTCAGGCTCTCTTTGGGTTGAGATGAAAGATATATTAAGAGAAATATTTTCTATTTCCTATCAACAGAGGCTCCTGGATCAATGACAATCCCTTAGGCAAGGATCCATGTTTATAATTGATTACATTGCGCGCTTTGATGAATACATGATGTGATGTAATATTCAAGAGGACACACTAGTCACACTGTCCCGTTTTAGAATGGGCCTCTGCCCATAAGATCCAGCATGAGCTCATTCATCAGTCACAATGTGAGCACTGAGCACTCTAGAGCATGCCTATCAGGTGGTGCAAGAGTTGAAGCGGTATCTGAAACTGTTATTCGTTAAGCGGGTTGATCCAAGAGATTATCACATCAAGCCCACTCCGCAAGGAGCCAGACCAAATGCCCTACTAGTTTGAGACCTACCTACAAGACGAAAAGGGGAAAGGGTTGGTTGGTACTAGTGTGTGGGCCGATGAGTCCACACAATGTTACAATTGCGGAGAATATGGGCATTTCGCACATCAATGTCCTACAAAAGAGTGAAATAAGGCCCTCGTCATTGGAGAGTTGGATAAAGATGTGGCTAATCAGGGATAGTACGAAGAGGTTTATCAGCCCGATGTACTAGTACTAGTGATGAAGAAGTTGAGCCTGTTGAGATCGCACACCTTGCATTTGTTAGGTGTTGTCTTGGATCCTCTTCCACCCACAATCACCATAGAAAAGGGGAAGAACACGAAGTGGAATGAGAATAGCAAAGAGTCGCAACCTAAGTCTCTCCATATTATCACTATGAAAGAATTTGACAAAAAGAAGGATGGAACAATAGAGTCAGTTCCTATGTCAGTATCCCATAGGCAATCAGAGTTCGCAAATGCATTTTCATGTCATATCCATGATTTACAGGTTGAAATTAGAAAACGGATTAGCATTAGCAATGAAACGCACAAGATATTCACCGACTCTCATCACAAGTTCAGAGAGTTCAGATAGGTGACGATGTGATAGTTCGTATGAGGCCCGAACGGTTTCCGCAAGGGGTTGTTAAGAAACTACAAGCCCATAGTGTAGGACCTTATAAGATACTGAGTAAATTGGGACATGATGTGTATGTTGTGGATCTTACACCTGACATGGGTTTTAGATCTTTATTCAAAGTGGATGATCTTTTATCTTTTGAGGGTCCAGTACCTACACCTATTAGCCTTTATTCAGACCATCACCTTCATCTTGATGATAGCCCTCCCAACCTGTCCCATGACCTTTGGCCTATACCCGTCTATTCTTCCCAGGCCCAGCATCTACTTCTTTTGCCATACACACTTACCAAGAGAGACGATAAAGGATATCTGGTATGAGCGAGTGGTTTCCACACAACATGAAGGTTATCAGGATTACATCGTCAAGTGGAAGGGCAAGCCAGATTCAGACAGCATATGGATCACGGATACAAAGCTTCAGCGACAAGACCCGGATCTCCTTGAGCATCACCGCCGCTTTATTTCGCTAGAGACGATATCTCCTCAGCCGAGGGAAATTTATGAGGACATCCGAGCACTTATGGCTAGACAATCATTATATAGTGGGGCCCACGGGCCCAAGTTGCATTCCTAGCCATCGTTGAAAACCCCACACTGGGTAGATGCGCATGGGTTGCTTGTTTGAGGCATTTGTACCGTTGGATTGCATGTGTGCATCGATCGGCTCGTTGGATCGTGCATGATAGACCATTGGACCACTATAGGGCCATCTTGATCCTGGACCACCCCATTGGCCACGAATAGTTTAGTATAGCTTAGATTTATTTGTTTTGAGTAGTTTTTGTCGTTTATTTTATTATCTTTGAACCATTTTATGTTTTACTTGAGAAATGTTTTTTTTTATGAGAATTTTTTCCTGAGAGAGGTCTTTTATAAAAATCTCTTTTTGAGACTATAAAAGGTTTGGACCCCTTTAGAGTTTGATTATTATGAACCATAAATGAAAAAAGTTTCCTCTCCGTTGCTATGTGATTTAGCAATTCATCATGCGATGGGATTGATGGTGTGAAGCCATTTTGGGAGTAATTCCCCTAGTTATCCTCTCTCTCTCTCTCTCTCTCTCTCTCTCTCTCTCTCTCTCTCTCTCTCTCTAGGAATTATGTTTAGGGGTTTTGTAAAAGGGATCAAAGGGAAGAGGGAAGTCGAATATTCGAAGCAAGGGGGCCACGAATTAGGGCTGTTAGGTGTTTTGAACCTTAACATGTTACAAATCTGAGTTTCTTTAACTTTTGGTAGTTTTACGTTATTTTGTCTTTCGATTGCTCTAGTTAATCCGCTATCTAGTTTCGACGCATCACATTAGGTTAGATCATCCCGTTTTGCATCAATTCAAAAACCTTGTACAATTCCTCTTTCACTTACTAAAGAGAAGGCATTGTAATGTTTGGTGAAACAACCTTATAGCTTACTACCACAAATAGTTGGGACAAGGTTGTGATGACGATGATGATGATAGGGTCTTGATGCATCGAGAAGTTAGCAGTCTCAATGCACAAGTGAGGCCCATGGTTAGCTGGTCCAGATTGTTGAAGATAGGCCCCACAATGGAAGAAGGATTGCCCAAAAATCTCGCAAGCTAGAAGATATTGACCCTTCAATCAATGGCCCACAAATAGACAATAAAGCAAACTATACAGAAACAGTCCAAGAAGGTACGCAGAATATTATACAGCCAGGATCTACCAATCTGGAAGATTTTAGGGGCATCCACATCCATCGTGGGACCTACAAGATCAATGGCCTAGATCACCTAACCATGGGAGCCACTTGTACGAATTGGATGTCTTAGGACACCATGCACATCCTAACATCATGCTCAGTATTAAATATTTATTATCTATAGACGAACACTTCACCACCATGATAATGCATACAGGCAGCAAAACAGTATTCCTGCTCCAACAAATCATACACGTCTCAAACTTGGCATCCAAATTGGATTATTTGGTATTAATTTCTGAATATAATAACCACCAGTGACTATGTTAACCTGTTAACCAAATCATGATGACAGGATGAACAAAAGCATTACAACTTCACAAGAGTACAAGAGAGATTGTTCCAGCTAGCACAAAACCACAATTGCAAAATAATAAATTGAGAAGATTAGGCAAGCACCTGGCATATCTTTATGTTGACCTTGCTCTGCCTAAGAGTATGAGCGAATTCCATCTCCTGCATTGGAGTAATAAAAACTAAGATTATTAGAGATCTAACTATATTGATCCTTCTTTCTTCTTTTTTTATTGTGATAGCTCGATCAATTCAATAACCTCCAAGTGTGAGGGAGAAAGAATCCCTTCCAATTTCTGAAGGTCCCGTAAATGAATCAGTTCATGGTCTTCACGGAAGCTATTAAAAAAAGCTCGAGCTGCAAAAACCACTCTCAATTAGGTAAATTAAGGACACAAATTAAAATGGTCATAATAACCCTTCAATCCAAGATGCTTTGCCATCTATGAAGCAATTTAGCTTGAAAAACAACGAAATTGAAAGTATACCTTCCTGTGTGTGCCCTTTTGCCACAAGATCCATAAAGCAATGGATGAATACAGGATACAACACCCGAAGCAACTCATGCTGCACAATTCAACCAATGTTGCATTAAAAGTGCTGCCTATAATTATCAATGTGCTTAAAACTAGACAGAAATTGCACTTGCAACAGTGATCTACTTGTTTTGAACTTGGTTCAACTCTTGAATAGCTCAATCATTTAACAGTGCAAATGGGTCAAGTCAATCCAACAGGTCATTGGACCCAAACCATAGTTAACAGATCCATATATTAATTGGATCCACCGGCTACTTTTGGGTCCAAAGATTGACTGGAATATCAAATGGGTCAGATCTTGAAACTCTCAAAGCTGACCCCAATAGACCCACCCCCACCCCCTACCCTGACCTTTAAATGGGTCAATTTTGGACCACTCAAAAATGGAGAACACCCGAAATCCAACCAGAACCCAATTTGCCTGACCCTCCTTCATTTAAAGTAATCAAAGCAAATAACTAAAACCTAAAACTATCTAAAGAAAACACGCCATATAGTGCTTAAAACAAAGTCAATCTTAAATAGGGAATTAAAATTAGACAAACCCAACATAATCCCTGCCTAACCTCAACCCATACATAAATGGCTCACATATGAATCCTCTTAGTCTAGACCCCACCAAACCCAACTTATTTGATTTGAACCTGACCCACATATTAGGATTGGGTCTAGGGCCGAAATCCAAGTCCGATTATTAAACAGGTTTAGAATGGATTCCCCTTGACACAATCCATTTGCACCCCTCCAATGGTTACTGTTCTAACAAATAACAATAATAATAAGAAGACGAATAAGAATAAAAAATAGGAAAAACAATAAGGAAGAAAATATGCGTGACCCATGTTGTCATGTGCGACCGCATATGCGCATATGTGATCGCACATGCGCATATGCGATCGCATATGTACATATCCATATGAAAATCGCATATGTGATCATGGCGTATGCAATCATGGCACATATGTGATCGCATGTGGCATATGCGAAAATATGCGATCGCATATGCAATGTTGTCGAATCGCATATGCGATCATGTGCGATCGCATATGCCTATGCGCATATGCGATCGCACAATCACATATGCGACTGCATATTTTTTGTTTTATTTTTATTTTTTTTGAAAATTTTAAAAAATTTGTAAAAAAATAAAAAAATAAAAAAAGGGAAGAAGAAGAAGAAATTAAGGGTACCTTTCCTAAGTTAATAAATAACTAACTTTACATATTTAAAATATATTTGAGAGAAATAAAATCGATTAAACAATGAATTAAATAACAAGTGCTTGAATCTTGATCTTTCAACTTCCAAGAGAGGGAATGTAAGGGGGAGAGAGAGAGAGAGAGAGAGAGAGAGAGAGAGAGAGAGAGAAGACCACTTGGAAGTGGGAAATATAGAGAGAGAGAGAGAGAGACCACTTGGAAGTAGGAAATATAAGAGAGAGAGAGAGAGAGAGAGAGAGAGATTAAGACCACTTAGAATTAAGAAATGTAAGAGAAGAATAGAGTAAAAGAGTTTTGGAGTGAGAATATTGCAAATGGGGGAGGCTTGGAAGCCTTCTTATAGACAAAGTTTTTTTTTACAAAAAATAATAATAATAATAATAATATAATGTGTCAACCATTGACCAATATGTGATCGCATATACTGTATGCAATCGCATACATTGCATATTTTCGCATATGCAATATATGCGATCTGCATATGGATGTGCATATGTGACTGGCCGACTGCATATGCGCATGTGTAGTCGCACATGACAACAATGCGCATATGCGATGTATGCGATCGCATATTGGCCATGGCGCATTATTTTTTTATTTTTATTTTTTGGCTTTTTGCAAAAAACAACATTTTGCCTATAAAAAGGCTTCCAAATCTCTTCTATTTGTAATATTCTCACTCAAAAACTCTCTTACTCTCTTCTTCTCTTACATTTCTTATTACAAGCTCTCTCTCATTACTCTCTCTCTCTCTCTCTCTCTCTCTCTCTCTCTCTCTCTCTCTCTCTCTCTCTCTCTCTCTCTCTCTCTCTGATGCAAGACATGAAATTTAAATATGATATGCAAGAATTCAGGCTTAGATCAGACTAATGCAAAACGATCACATAATAATTTCACATCCCACACAAAAGTTCAAACATTCAAGTAAAGGGGAATCTGCACAGGTCCATGCCTACACATGTTAGGGCTGGATCAATAAAAATTATGGATCAAACGATGCTCAAAGGGAAATAGAATTCAGCCACACATGCACAGCAATCAGTCCTTAATCCAAGGGATTCCCCAATTTCAATTCAAGGAACCCTAGGGTGAGGAAATGGGCAAATAAATTAAGGATAATGCAATCTAGGGTTAGGGTTTATGAAAAACTGGTATAAGAGGGTAAAATAAGAGGGAAACCTGAACCGGAAGACAGTTCCCGCACGCGGACAGCAACAATGGCCCTGACGCAAGTGCGTGTGATCACAGCCGCACGTGTGTGGGGCCCACTATTCAGAAAAAGGTTACCTTAGCCCTGGTCGGCCAGGGATGGACTCCAAAACCACCAAATCTCAGCTCGATCCGATACACAGTTTGTGCGTGATGCTCCGCCGAAGTTTCGGCCCTCCTGCGGGGCCAGATTCTGGAAATCTTCTGTAGAGAGAAAAACGGCTGCAACTATTGATGGATTTGCAGATGGAATGCTTGTAGGAGAAGAGAAATATGGATGAAAAAAAGTGGGGGCGAATCGGGATAGATGTGGCTTCGCACCACGGTAGTTAGCCATTCGAAGAAGGGAGGGCTTCGCACCCAATTAGGTTTTCATAACTCAGAAAGGAGCAGGAAAACGCAACATTTTTTATTAATCTTCATTCCTCAAAAAAAGCTACAAGGGGTGCCTATTTATAAGAAAACCCTATACCCCAAAACTTGCGCCATGTGTGCAACCTATTACTTGGCGATGAAGTAAACCAAAATAAAAACCAAACAAAGAAATCTAAAACATTCATGATGTTCTAAATAATAACAATAAGCAAAACCTAAAATATGAAATCGATCCGACTAGTAGGCCACGATCATGAGATCCCATTGTGGGCTTTTCTTGACTGTCGAGCCCACTCTTTTGAATCAAAACTTCATCTCCTAACTAGGAGGCCCTCCCTGAACGTCGTCATCGATCCAGATCGACGGTGGGGTTCTCCTTCTGGCGTACGTGCATAAGGGGCGGCGTGCGTGCGCGTGATCTCTCTCTCTCTCTCTCTCTCTCTCTCTCTCTCTCTCTCTCTCTCTCTCTCTCTCTCTCTCTCTCTCTCTCTCTCTCTTATTTCCTACTTCCAAGTGATCTTAATATCTCTCTCCTACATTCCCTCTCTTGCAAGTTGGAAGATTAAGATTCTAGCACTTTCAAGTTTCAAGGAAAGATAGCTTGTTGATTTTCTACAATAATAAATAAATAGCTTGTTGATTTTGTTGTTACTTCTAGTTAACTATATTGTTGAATGTCGATTACTTGACGTATAATTGATTTTATCTCTCTCAAATCTATTTTAAATGTGTAAAGTTAGTTATCTATTAACTTAGAAAAGTATATATATATATATATATAATTTTTTGTTTAAAAAATATGCGATTGTACGATTGCCTATGTGCATAGGCATATGCGATCGCACATGATCGCATATGCGATTCGACAACATTGTGCGTGACGAATATCTGTCAGAAAACAAGGTTAATCAAACATAGATTGTCCCCCGACAAGAATAATTTGGTGGCTAGTTGCTTCACTGCCGGGATTGGGGACGGGGTTTGGTGTCCTCCATGTCGCAGGGCTCTAAATGATGAGGCGGCGGATGATTTCCTGAGGCTTATGACGTGCCTACACAGCATCTCCCCTTCCCCTTCTTCCCGAGATAGCCTGGTTTGGAGTGCCTCCCCATCTGGGAAATTTTCAGCCAAATCCCTCTTCAATCAATTAGTCCAGCTTCAACTACCGGTGGGGGTGATATGTTTTACACCTTTTGGTCCTATGGGACTCCGCCAAAGGTAGCCACCTTTGCTTGGTTGGTGGGCCGCAAGCGCATTCTCGTGATTGACAATCTTCATAAACAGGCCATGATCCTTCTGAACATGTCTTATGTGCATGAGGAATGCGAGTCCATAGACTATCTTTTTATTCACTGCGATTTCGTCCATAAAATTGGTCTGATTTGTTCAAGGCCTTCGACTCGGCATGGGTGATGCCGGCTTCAGTTCTTCATCTGTTTAGGATGTGGCATGCTGCGCAGCTCTCTAATCCTTTCTCGGATCCTTTGGCGAATGTCGCTTTTAGCCATCTTATGGAACATTTGGGGGGAGCGTAATGCTAGATGTTTTCGCAGCAAAGAATGTCTGTGGGAAGAGGTTCTTTGGAAAATCAAAAGGGATATTTTGGACTAGGCATGTTCATCTGCTAAAGTGGATTCTTCTCTTGCGCATCTTTTTCTTAAGTTTTAGCTTTCCTTCTCTGCCCTTGTATTTTTTCTCAGCTTGTTTTCAAGCTGTTTTCTAATAAATCATCTATTACTCATCCAAAAAAAAAAACATAGATTGCCGCATTTATGGAAATAGCTAAACTTACAGCAAATTAGCAATGCACTGGACATTCATAGAAAAACCTATGCAAGAGATCTTCAAAGTCTCTCTGAAATGCAATGATATCATAACCCATTAAATTATCTCACACATATGATTTAAACAAATAAAGGAATATAAAATGCATAAGATATAAAGATATATGCAATGTATGTGAAAAGATAGAAAAGTCTAGAACAACAAAAAAGGGCATGTATAAATCTATATATACAATATATATATATATATATATATATATATATATATATATATATATATATATATAGATGCTGATGATCTCTAGTATATGGGAAGGAGAGGTTTGATAGCCCCACGAAAACCTCCAGAAACAGCAACAAGTGGAACCTAGCATTGAACAGAACACACAAGCCACATACCATGTGGGGCCAACTGTGTACATGATTTTGCCAAAAAGTTGAGCTGTTCAATTATCATTTGATTCACACACATGTGAAATAATAGACAATCTAAAGAAACTTGCAAGCTCTTTTATGCCATTCTTTTTTAAGGCAACGAATTTAGATTGTTTAGTACTTTAACATGTAGGACCTACTTGACAGCTGAACATCCTGAATTTTAGTCAGATTATATATACGATGGGTCCCAACTTATTCACGGCCCGGATGTCCTATAAATGTACAAGGTCGGCATGTGTGGCTGCATATTGAGGGGTACATGTGGGGTTAGCAAACCTCATGTGAAGAACACTCTCGACATTCTTCAAGAAAATATTTTGTGGAAAATATTTTCATCGAATCATTCAAATGTTCCGTAATTTCCTACTACTGATTCAAGGTTGACTATGAAATGAGAAAGCAGACAATCGGTCAAGCTGATTCTCGTTGGTTCTAAATATACTACTAAGCTATTCCTACTTGAGGGTGTTTAAGCCGACTTCTTCCAAGCTAGGGGGCAGTGATCAATCCAGGCCCCACGCCTGTGTGCACCACAAGGCCAAAGTGGACCCACCTGACACGTGAAGATCCACCTATTACAGAAAACAAGATTGGACTCTGGATCTGCTAATCCAATTGATAGATCTATAGGCCAGCCAATTTGACTGCAGAGCCCATAAGTCCAATCAGATCTTGTTTACTTGACTATGTTTCGACTCATTGCCTAATCTGAGAGCATCATATGCAACCATACAACTAGAATACCCCATATGGTAGTATAAAGACACTTGTATGATTGGCATATACATTATTTTAGTAGCTTTTGATATAGTTCATTTGTTTGGATTGCTTCTTTGTAGCAACTAGCAAATTGAGCTGGATCACACATGTGATAGGTCGACCAATGAGAACAAGTTCTAGCATGTTCTACAGGACCGTTAATGGCCTATAAAAAGGCATCCAGCCCATACGTAGGAGACTAGTGATGATTATTGATTAAATACAAAGTTCTTTCAAGGGCTCCTCTATTTATGAGTATGGTGTGCATGTGATTGATAGTTCAAGGCTAGTATATTGTTGGGCATCAACTGACAGTCCACCATTTGGCTTGGTAATTCAAAAATGTAACACATTGGTGAAGAATTTGATCTTCAAACTTGATACATTTCCTATATTCTAAGTTCAGATTTCTCCTCAATCTTGTCCCATCAGGTCTTTAGGTGGGCAGACATGTGCATGCATCTTTAGTAAAATCCTAGTAATTTTATTCTGAATTCACTATTGATGTTCACTGCATGGTTGCTCATGAATTGGAGAAATCTTTTCACAGGCAAAACTTCAGTGAACCCAAGGATCACCGAGATTTGCACAAATTACTTCACACCATTAAAGATGATGAGAATCCATAATTATAAAATTTGAATTTCCAAAAGTCCATTTGAAATATCTGTTAACATTCCAACCCACCGTAGGAGTTATGAGTGCATTTGTTGCACAAAAAGCAAACCCAATCATTACCCTTTTTATACATGACCCATATGCTCTTCCCTTACCAATTCAAATGCATTTTACTAATCATTTCAAGGAAAGGCATATGCCAACAATAATTCAATGCAGTTCAGTCAATTTCTGCTTTAATGAAGATTCTCTAGGCATTTTTTTTTTTACTGAAGGTTGTGTAACCCCCTCTACACATTGTCAAAGCTACCCTAGCATTATCCCAACCCTCCTCTCTCCCTAGAGCCACCTATGTAGTTCCCAAAGGTTGAATTATTAACACAGTCACATCTCAGCCCACACGTGTGCACAAGAAGAGGACCAATTTGTCTTTTTAGGCCTAGGCCTCTCATTATAAATAAGGCATAGACCTACTTTTTTATCGGGGTATCAATAGCTACAATTATGGAAACTAAAACTGTTTTACGCGAAGGAAAAAAAAAAAAAAAAAAATTAAACTCTAAAAAGCATGGGCGCTTATAAGCATCTGTACTACCAACAATGGGAGTGGGGGAAGGTTCTAGAGTGAGCAGCATCTTGTGTAGAAGAAACAAGTTCCTAAATAAACAAATAACTCATTCCCATTGTCATCACAGAATTGAAAAAAAAAAAAAAAAATGGCCTGGCTCATGTACTTATTGATGAAGTAGTTACCTTGTACAAATCCAATGAACTATATGTCCATGATCTTAGTTTGCTATAACCATCTTGGTATCGCACCGGACCATTCTCTGATCTGACAAGCAAGCGCCAATTAGAAAGGGAAAATTATAGCTTGAGATACCATGCCATGTGCTGACCATAAAAGTAGAACATGTCTTAGCTATGCAATCATGAACATTGTATCATGAAATTTAACGTGCTAACACTGAATAAAATCGTGATGAAACTTTCAAAGCCTTGTCGAGAAAAATATGATTCGTAAACAGCTAATGGGTGACAACGATTCACATAGAAGATATTTTACTGAACACTTGGTCATCAGTTCAAGAAGTTTTTGCTGGGATCACCTGATCAACTGCTACTTTTTTATCAGGGTATCAATAGCTACAATTATGGAAACTAAAACTGTATTACTGTTTTATGCGGAAAAAAAAAAAAAAAAAAACTCTAGAAAGATTTTCTGTAATTGATGTAGCAAAATGAAGAAAATTGAAACCTAATTGGAGATGAAAGCATGCGATTTCACTTTGTCGATAGCATATTGTGCCTTTAATAGCTACTACTTTGATAATATCTTCACTTTTAGAAGAAAAGAAAAAATTGAAGGAAAAACAGGATTCAATATGTGGAACCACGGCACATAGGAAACTCCATTGAGGCATACTAAAGGGATATAGAGGCACCACTAGATTCTAGAAGAATCTTCCCCTAAGCTAAATTTCATCCCAGGAAACTAGAAAAAAGATAACTCCATTCAATCATTCAAATGTTCCAGAATTGTTCCAAAAATATTCCCCAACAGACCTATATTCAGATTTCATGCACTCCTATCTCCTATTGGCTCATATAAAGTTTTCTAGAGTAATCCACTTACATCCCTTTGAACTGTAAATTAAATTAAATTAAATTAAATATTAAAAAAAAAAAAAAAGAACCAAGATCAAATAAGGAATCATAGACTTTGGACTATGATTTGTATAAAGGGTTGATAAGGTTTCATGGTTAGACTGTTGGATCCCATAGTCCAACTTGTCATCAATCAAAGCCATCTAACTGAACCTGTGGGTCCCACAAGCAATCAAGGCACTGAAAGGTCACAATCTGTCATCAAAGCCCTTGACCTCGTCCAGACCCTTATGTGGTTCAAATCTCAAGTACAGGCAGTTGGATAAGCCCTATTTTCAGTATGAATGGTTGGATGGACCTGATCTGATGTCTGGACCCTTGGACCTAATCTTGGGCCAGATCTGCAATATGAATCCTTGGATGGGCCTGATGTCACAATTGGTCATATCCCGGCCTCAATCAAATGATAGGAGTGCTTGGATGCATCAATTCACCGCAGCTTGAAGGGAACTCATTCTTAAGTTCAATGTTAGTGTTGATAATAATATAACATAACAGTAATGGCGGCCATAACAGGCCACCTGTCTTTTTGGCAACGATGTCTTGCCAAAACTCATCTCATTGGAGATTCAAAATATGGTAGAAGATCTATATCCCCAAGAAGGCAACGAAACCCACCTATCCAGATATCATCCATGGAGAAGAGGCAAATGGTAGCGTTGGGAGTACGTATAGTCGAGCAGATAAACGAAAAGAAAAGGTGGGTGGTGAACTCGAGCATAGCTTGGCACAGCATAAAGCTCTCCAAGGATGAGTCAGCGGGTTTGCACTTGGTTGTAATAATATATGGGGAAAACGCAATAGACAATGCTTTAAGAAGTAGCTTGGAAATCCAAAAGAGACATATTAGATTCAGTATCTGCGGCAAAAAATATAAATGTCGGTGCAAAGTCGTCTTTCCTTATATTGTAATGCTTGGGTTGTATTCTTTTCTGCTTATTTTAGTGGCTTATGAATAAAGATCATTGTTTCCTTCCAAAAAAAGGGTGGTTGTAAGCCTGAAACGGCACCACCATTGCCTTTACAATACCTTTTTTTTCAAAATGTTTCAGCCCCGTAACGGACCATTTCAGGCCATTTTTCCCATAATGGTTACCACCATTGAGACAAAGCCAAATCTCACTGCTTTATTTTTTTCACCTAAAATACATCGAAGGAGGTTTCCCAACATGTGCAATTCACAACTTCAGTTTGCCCATCGGTCTGCGGGTGGTAGGCACTGCTGAACTGAAGTCGTGTACCGAACCGATTCCACAAAGTCCGCCAGAAGTGGCTAATGAACTTTGTATCACATTCAGAAGTGATGGTCTTGGGAACTTCGTGTAGCCGCACAACCTCTCTAAAAAATAGATTCGCATCAAGAGTCTTCTTGCATGGAATAAAGTGTGTCATCTTCAAAAAACGATCTGTCACGACGAACACTGAATCCATGCCTCGTTGTTCTTGGGAGACCCAGCACGAAGTCCATAGATAGGTCCTCCTAATGGCCGTTAGGTACAGGTAACAGGATGTATAGACCCATATTTTGAGACTGTCCCTTGGAGGTCTAGCAAACATGACAGCGCTGCACCACTCTACCCACGTCACGTACTAATTGCGGCCAGTTGTACCACTCCTCAACAAAAGTTCACGTCTTGTCCCACCCAAGGTGTCCACTAAAGCCACCTCCATGTAGCTCTTGGATGATCTGCTCCATCAGCGAGCTTTTAGGGATGCACAATTGATTCCCTTTGAAAAGGAAACTGTCTTGCATATGTCGGTCACTGGGGTGACCTTCTTAGCATTTAATTCATGCATCCTTGAAGTCGTCGTCGGCGGCATATAGGTCATTGAGGCGTTCGAAACCTGACAACTTCATTGCTCGTGGTGACTAACAAAGTTGCACGGCAGCTCAGTGCATCAACCACTTTATTCTACTTCCCAGACTTATGTTTAACACGAACATGAATTCCTACAAGAATAAAACCCACCTAGCATGTACACAATTCACGTTAGTTTGGCTATTAATGAATTTGAGAGCTTGATGGTCTGTGTAAAGAATGAACTCCCTCTGAATTAAATAATGATGCCAATGTCGCAATGCATGGACCACTGCGTATAATTCGAGCTCATAGGTTGACCGCTTTTTACATGCATCACTAAGTTTTTCACTGTAGAAGGCTACTGGTCTGCCTTCTTGAGACAAAAGTCCCCCAATTCCGACATAAGAAGCATCATATTCGACTTCAAATAGTTTGTCAAAGCTGGGAAGTGATAGAACAGGGGTGGTGGACAATCTGTGTTTAATTTCGGTAAAGCTCCTGTCAGCTTTGTCAGTCCATTGAAATTGTCATTTCTTCATGCAATTCGTGATTGGTGACAATGTTGTGCTAAAATTCTTTACGAACTGACGATAGAATGTCATCAACCCATAAAAACTCCGTACTTCGTGGATGTTTGTTGGAACTGGTCATTCCCTGATGGCTTTCACCTTTTCGTCGTCCACCCGGATGCCCGTGGACGTCACCACAAAGCCCAAAAATAATAGGCTATCGGTCAAAAAGCTGCACTTTTTTAAATTGAGCTACAACTTTCTTTCAATAAGCACTTGTAGGACCTGCCTGAGGTGCTCCATATGGCTTGCTTTGTCCTAACTGTATATCAAGATGTCATCGAAGTAGACCATGAAGAATCGCCCAATGAATGGCTTCAGAACTTTGGTTCATCAGCCTCATGAATGTACTAGGCGCGTTCGAAAGACTGAAGGGCATGACCATCCATTCATACAAGCTTTCTTTGGTCTTAAAGGTTATCTTCCACTCATCACCCGACCGTACTCGAATCTGATGGTAGTCACTCCTTAAATCTAATTTAGAAAATAATTTTGCACCCTCAAGCATGTCCAACATATCGTCCAGCCGTGGTATGGGAAATTTGTACTTTATGGTAATTTTATTGATCGCTCAGTTGTCGACACACATGCGCCAACTCCCATCTTTTTTTGGAGTTAATAGAGCCGATACGGCGCATGGGCTCATACTTTCGCGAATAAGACCCTTACGGATCAGTTCCTCCACTTGCCCTTGCAGAATATCACACTCCTTCGGACTCATCCGATAGTGAGGACAATTGGTTAAGCTGGACCCAGGGACAAGGTCGATATGGTGTTGAATATCATGCATGGGAGGCAACCCATTAGGAAGGTCATCAGGCCAAATTTTTTTGAACTCATGCAGCAAGGGTTTTAGTTTCTCAGGGATGATGATGGGATCGAGTTCTTTCCTCTTTACAATTAATGCATAGGCTTGTCCTGTCTCTTTGGATTCCTCCACGAAATCCCGGGTTAAAAGGAAACGGCCCTCCACTTTAGAAGTTTCAGGTGGCTCCTCTAGATCCATAGGGGCTAATATGGTTTTCTGGTCGTCCTTGACGAAAATATACACATTATCTCACCACTTATGAGTGGCATCACAGTCGGATTGCCATGGCCGACCGAGTAGTATGTGACATGCCTCCATGTCAACTACATTGCATACTACTTCATCTTTATAATGTTTGTCAATTGAAAAGGATATGGTGCACTATTCAATTACCTTCATCTCGCTAACCTTCTTGATCCAACTAATCGTATATGGGGAGGGATGATGCTCCGTTTTTTATTGCAATTTTTCCACCATTACCCTGGAGATAATGTTCTCGCTGCTCCCACTGTCGATGATCACATCACAGACTCTTTGATTCATCGTACACTTAGTTTGGAAGATGTTATGTCGTTGTTGGTGTACCTCTTTCCTTGGCACATACAATAGTCGCCTCACGACGAGCAACTCGCCATGATCCTGCTGAACCCAACCTGTCTCATATGTCTCGTCCTTTGTGGCGTGCTCCAGTTCCTCAACATCTAGGTCTTCACGTTACATAACCGCTTTTTTAATACTTTGGTGTTGATCCATAGCAAAGTTCCGCGTTTGTATTGCATCTTCTTCCACCTAGGTGGTAGCTAATAATGAAGGTCTGACCGTCGAATTGGCTTGATCATCACTGCTTTAAATTAACATGAAAATGTGAAATTCACCTCCTACCAAACCGACATCTTTGTTGTGTTGCTCGTCTGCCAATTGATCTTCAATCTATTGGATCCAATTGTTGTTGGATGTGATTAACAATTCCACCTTAACTTGACACACTCGGATTTTGCCAATCTAATAGTTGTGTTGTCCACCATAAGTTCCTCCCATCAGTTTCCAATTGGAACCCAAAGTCATCCTTTAATCCATCATCGTGAAGAAACACATACCATGTAGGATCCACCAACAAGCACATGTCAAATAACAATTTTTATTCAAATTATGAATCAGAATATCTTAATTAACTGAACCTAAAAATAGAATATTGATGGGAGAGGCACAAATAAATGGACTAAGCAGCAATTAGTGTAGTTAAACATGCCAGGCACACCACGGTCAGACCTGTCCTTATATCTAAACACCTAGGCACACCTAAGCGTGTACCTAGAGATTCCAGGCACAATTTTTTTTATTTGATATTATCATCATAATCATCATCTAAGCCTTATCTCAACTAATTGGGGTTGGCTACATGAATCATGTTCCACTGCACCACTCTATCAAGGGCCATAACTTCAATTAAATCATAGGTCATCTAATCTTTTCTTACTACCTCCACCCATGTCCTTCTAGGCCTTCCTCTTGCCCCTTTAGAGGCTTCACCTTGCACCAACTCACTTCTTCTAACTGACGCAATCTTGGTCTTCGTTGCACATGACTAAACCATCTAAGTCTAGTTTCTCTCATCTTATTACTTATTGGTGTTACTCCTAAGTTTCTTTGGATGCATTCACTTCTACTTCTATCCTTCCTCATACTGCCACTCATCCATCTCAACATCCTCATTTCAACTACTCTCATCCTATGAACATGTTGTTCCTTAACTGCCACCTATCCCATCAAGCATGGCTAGTCTTATAGCTATTGTATAAAATTATCCTTTAGTTTGAGTGATTCTTGACAATCATATAAAACTCTAGAGGTACATCTCCATTTCCTCCACCTAGCTTGAATTCTATGGGCAACATCCTTCTCAACCTCTCCACTCTCTCAAATTAATATCAACCCAAGGTATCGAAAGTGGTCATTTATGGAAACCTATTAGTCAACAATCTTAACTCATTCCTCGTTTCCACTCATATTGTTACTAAAATTGTACTTTATATATTGTTTTAGTCCAACTTATAGTTGCACAAAGCACAAAGTGAAGCAGCAACAAGGTATTCAATAACAATACGGATGGTTGTAACAACCACCGTCATTACCATTACATTATGCCATTATGGGTCGATACGGCCTTTTCTCTTCTTCTTCTTTTTTGTATCGGCCCTAAAGGGCCGTTATGGGCCATTTTTTCTGTAGCTGCCGTTACGGCCACGTAACACGTGACATTTTCCACCGTAACTGTTACATAACAGTTATCACGGTCGTTGCCTAACCTTTTTTTTAAAAAACAAATTGGAGTTTGGGAGCAGGGAAGCATCTCTTTCAAAATGTAAACAAGTATAAATAGGTTGGAAGAGGAAGCAAGATGGACCTCAAACGACATTCCTGGGATTTGAGCTCACGTCATTTCCATTGTCCTCAATAAACTTGCCATTCCTTGTTTCCACCGTCAATGAACCTTAAACTGTTCCTTGATGTTCATCATGGAACATGTCAAGCTAGGCCTTTAATCCATTGGGATTATAACATTTTCTCTAAATCAATTATTGAACATAGAAATCAGTTATTACAGCACTTCTGTTACTTGCCAAAGCATAATTAAGCAATTACTCTTCTATGATAGTGTGATCGAAAGTGTGACTTCATTTTTTGACAGATACGCCCTCTCTTTCTATGTTTGGTATTAACAAAGCACACGCAAATTCAATACCGAAAAGTAAAAAAGGGCCTGCCTATCAAACAGAGAGGCTTATACATCAGCTAAAAACTCCAATGTTTCATCTGAGCAAATCAAAGTACGGACATGAGAAGATGCGAAATCGAAAAGAAAAAAGAAATATATCTTCTGAGAAATTTCCAGCGACGAATCGCTATAACGAGATCGACATTGAAGGGTTTTTTAAGGGTTTGGAGGGAGCTTACTCGGCGAAGGAGAGAATACGTTTGGCAACATCGGGATCGGTCTGTGAAGCGGAGGGATTCTTGCTCTGCTGCTCTTCCTGGAGAGCGAGCTCCGTTTGCTTGAAACCCTTCTTCTTCAGGTAAGCTAGAACTGCCTTCTCGATCTCTTCCTCCTCCATTGATGTTGCAGCGAGAGAGATTTGTGGGGGGGGGAGAGAGATGCTTCTAGGGTTTCATCTTTCCGATGGCTGCGATGAGAGAAGAAGGCGGGATGGAAATTTCAGTCGTATGCTCCCGCCAGTTGATCGCTGGGAATATGGGAAGAAAGAGAATGGATTCGGGTTTTTGGAGGAAAACGAAATAAATAAGAGAGCGGATCCTCTGCCTCCCGAGGCAGGAACTCCCTGCCTCCAGCGTTTTCATTGGTCCACGTCACTGTTAGTGCCACGTCATTAATTTTTTAAATATATTTAAAAAGGTACATTTAATAAGAACTATAACGGTGACTAAACGGAAGCGGTTTGCGCACGGAGTACCTCAGTAGAGTAAACGTAATGGGTAAAGTCTGTGGAGCCCACCGTTATTGTTATTCCTGCATTGTATCAACGCCATCCAGCTCTTTTATCATCTAATTTTAAGGCATTACAACAAAAATTAATCATATTCAAAGATCAAGTGAACCACACCACCTGAAATAGTGTGAATTGAATTCTACCGTTGAAAAGTTGTTGGGGGCCCACAGAAGTTTTATATCAAGATGATATTTGTTTTTTCCATTCATCCACGTCTTTGTGATCTTATGAATAATTTGGATGAAAAATAAACATCATTGGGGGCTTAGAAACATTTCAATGGTGAAAATCAATACTTCCACCATTTCATTTGGTATGGTCTACTTGAGCTTTTGTTATACTTCAGTTTTGGGCTCAACCCCTAAAATGATCTGAAAAAATGGATGGACGGCATGGATAAACCACATGAATTTACAGTGGGCCCAACAGAGTTTACTCAGTACGATAAGACTAGTACACAATCCGAACGGGGGACGTGGATTTCCTGCCAAAGCCTTTTATAGTAAGATCCTGGGTAAGGATTTCGGATGGGCCCATTGCGATGTTTGTGATAAATCCAACCCGTTCATCCATTTTTAGATATCATTTTAGGACATTATACCAAAACTAAGGTGTATACAAAACTCAAATGGGCCACACGAGAGGAAATGGTGGGATTTAGCGTCCACCGTTGAAATATTTATATGGCCACAAAAGTTTTGCATCGGTCTAATATTTTGGTGTTTTCACTTCATCCTAGTAAAAATGACCTTATAAACAATTTGGATGACATAAAACATCAAGACGCCTAGGAAGGCTTGAACTGGGAATTTCTTTCTCCACTGTTTCATCTTGTATGGCCCAGTTGAGTTTTTGATCATCCTAATTTTTGTTACATGTCTTAAAATGAGCTCTAAAAATGGATGAATGGATTGAAATTCTTATAAACATCATGGTGGACCCCACCATACATCCCAGTGCTAGAACTTCATGCAAAAGGCTTTCGCCAGTGAATCAGCGTCCACGGTTTCCATTGGAAATAGACTAGCTACTCCCGTGCCACTCGGTACTGTGGGCCCACCATGATGTATGTGTTTCATCCATGCCGTCCATTTATTTTTCTAGATCATTTTATGGTCTGAGACCAAAAATGAGGTATAACCCAATCTCAAGTGGACCACATTACATGAAACAGTGTTGAATGAACGTTGACCATTAAAAACTTTTTGGGACCATAAAAGTTTTGGATCAAGCTGATCTTTGATTTTTCCCTTCACCTGGGTCTTTATGACCAAACCAACGGATTGGATGTCAAATAAACAGTACGGTGGGCCTTAGGAGGACTTTAATGATGGATATCCAATCACCATTGTTTTCCTGTGGTGTGGTCCATATGAGATTTATATCCCTCTCACTTTTGGGATCAACTCCTAAAATTATATCTAAAAATATATTAACGGAATGGATGAAACACATATATCATGGTAGGGAAGTGATGTCACCCATTTATATGGGTCCCACTATGATGTATGTTTTGTATCCACACCGTCCATCCATTTGGAGAGATCATTTTAGGGCATGAGCCAAAGAATGAATCAGATCCAAAACTCGAGTGGACCCCACCATAGAAAACAGTGGAGAGAGTCACGCCCACCATTTATTACAACTAAATCCAATTCAAACCTCGTCACTTTGTCTACTGAACCCCATCACTTTGAATTAACTGCAACCTTGTCACTTTGTCTACTAAACCCCATCACTTTGTACTGCAACCTTGTCACTTTGTCTAGTAAACTCCGTCACTTTGTACTGCAACCCCACGTTTACTTGTACTGCAACCCCGTCACTTTGTCTATTGAACTCTGTCACTTTGTACTACAACATCGTCACTTTATCTATTGTACCCCGTCACTTTATGTTACAACCTCGTCACTTTGTCTACTATATCCCGTCACTTTATGCTGCAATCTCGTCACTTTGTTTAGTGAACCCCGTCACTTTGTCTACTGAACCCCGTTACTTTATACTGCAACCTCGTCACTTTGTCTACTGTACCCCGTCACTTTGTACTAAAACTCCCGTCACTTTGTATACTGAACCCCGTCACTTTATCTAGTGAACCCTATCACTTTGTATTGCAACCCCGTCACTTATAGTGAACCCCGTCACTTTTTATTGCAACCTCGGTACTTTGTCTACTGAACCCCATCACTTTGTACTGCAACATCGTCACTTTGTCTACTGTACCTAGTCACTTTGTGCTCCAACCTCGTCACTTTGTCTACTGTACCCCGTCACTTTGTCCAGTAACCATACTTAACCCCATCGCTTTGTCCAGTAACCCTACTTAACCCTATCACTTCACTTTGTCTAGTAAATCCCCATCACAAAGTGACGGGTACTTCACAAAGTGACGAGGTTGCAGCACAAAGTGACTAGGTACAGTAGACAAAGTGACGATGTTGTAGTACAAAGTGATGGGGTTCAGTAAACAAAGTGACGGGTATAGTAGACAAAGTGACAATGTTGCAATACAAAGTGATGGGTTCTAGACAGACAAAGTGACGGGGTTGCAGTACAAAGTGATGGGGTTCACTAGACAAAGTGAAGGGATTGTAGTACAAAGTGACGGGGTTCACCAAACAAAGTGACGAGGTTGTAGTACAAAGTGATGGGGTACAGTAGACAAAGTGACGAGGTTGCAGTACAAAGTAACGGGGTTCAATAGAAAAAGTGACAAGGTTGCAGTACAAAGTGACGAGGTTCACTCGACAAAGTAACGAGATTGCAGCACACAGTGACGGGGTACAGTAGACAAAGTGACGAGGTTGCGGTACAAAGTGACGAGGTTCAGTAAATAAAGTGACGGGGTTGTAGTACAAAGTGACGGGGTTACAGTACAAAGCGACAGGGTTCACTAAACAAAGTGACGAGGTTGCAGCACAAAGTAACGGGGGTACAGTAGATAAAGTGACGAGGTTGTAGCACAAAGTGACGGGGTATAGTAGATAATGTGACGATATTGCAGTACAAAGTGACGGAATTTAGTAGACAAAGTAACGGGGTTGTAGTACAAAGTGACAGGGTTCATTAGACAAAGTGACGGGGTTGTAGTACAAAGCGACGTGGTTCACTAGATAAAGTGACGAGGTTGCAAAACAAAGTGACAGGGTTCAGTAGATAAAGTGACGGGGTTGAAGTACAAAGTGACGGGGTTCAGTAGACAAAGTGACGAGGTTTGGATTGGATTCAGTCGTAATAAATGATGGGCGTGACTCTCTCCACTATTTTTTGTGGCGGGGTCCACTTGAGTTTTGGATCTGATTCATTCATTGGCTCATGCCTTAAAATGATCTCTCTAAATGGATGGACGGTGTGGATACAAAACATATATCATAGTGGGACCCATATAAATAGGTGACATCACTTCAATAGCGAGTCTCATTGCTCAATGTGGCACTGAATCGTAAATAGAAATGAAAGCGGATTGGCTACTCCCCCCACCACCAGCTTAGTGGTGGTGGTGGTCGGTACTCCGTGGGCCCCACCACGATGTATGTGTTTCATCCATTCTGTTAATCTATTTTTACATATAATTTTAGGGGTTGATCTCAAAAATGAGAGGGATACAAATCTCATATGGACCACACCATAGGAAAACAATGGTGATTGGATATCCATCATTAAAGTCCTCCTAAGGCCCACTGTACTGTTTATTTGACATCCAATCTGTTGGTTTAGTCATAAAGACCCAGATGAAGGGAAAAAACAAAGATCAGCTTGATCCAAAACTTTAATGGCCCTCAAAAAGTTTTTAAGGGTCAACGTTCATTTAACACCGTTTCATGTAATGTGGTCCACTTGAGATTGGGTTATACCTCATTTTTGGTCTCGGTCCATAAAATGATCTAGAAAAATAAATGGACAGCATGGAAAACATATACATCATGGTGGGCCACATAGCACCGAGTGGCAGGGGAGTAGCCCGTCCGTTTCCAATGGAAACCGTGGATGCGGATTCACCAGGAAAAGCCTTTTTGCATGAAGTTCCAGCGCTGGGATGTATGGTGGGGTCCACATGATGTTTATAAGAATTTCAATCCATTCATCCATTTTTAGAGCTCATTTTAAGACATGTAACCAAAAATTAGGATGATAAAAAACTGGGTCATTTAAGATGAAACAGTGGAGAAAGAAATTCCTATAGTTGAAACCTTCCTAGGCGTCTTGATGTTTATATGCCATCCAAACTGTTTATTAGGTCATTTTTACTAGGATGAAGTGGGAACACCAAAATATTAGACCGATGCAAAACTTTTGTGGCCATATAAATATTTCAACAGTGAACACTAAATCCCCACTGTTTCCTCTCATGTGGCCCATTTGAGTTTTGTATACACCTTAGTTTTGGTATTATGTCTTAAAATGATATCTAAAAATGGATGAATGGGTTGGATTTATCACAAACGTCGTAGTGGGCCCATTCGGAATCCTTGAACAGGATCTTACTACAAAAGGCTTTGGCAGGAAATCGGATTGCTTACCGAATCTTATCGTACTGAGTAAACTATGTTGGGCCCACTGTGAATTCATGTGGTTTATCCACGCCATCCATCCATTTTTTCGGATCATTTTAGGGGTTGAGCCCAAAACTGAAGTATATCACTTTGTGCTACAACATCGTCACTTTATCTACTATACCCCATCACTTTGTGTTACAACTTCGTCACTTTGTCTAGTGAACCCCGTCACTTTGTACTATAACCCCGTCATTTTGTCTACTGTACCCCGTCACTTTGTATTGCAACCCTATCACTTTGTCTACTGAACCCCGTCACTTTGTATTGCAATCCCGTCACTTTGTCTATTGTACCCCGTCAACTTGTACTGCAACCCTGTCACTTTGTCTACTGAACCCCGTCACTTTGTCTACTAAACCCCATCACTTTGTCTACTGAATCCCGTCACTTTGTACTGCAACATCATCACTTTGTCTATTGTACTCCGTCACTTTTTACTACAACCCTGTCACTTTGTCTACTGAACCCCGTCACTTTGTACTGTAACCCCGTCACTTTGTCTATTGCAGTACAAAGTGACGGGGTTCAGTAGACAAAGTGACGGGGTTGAAGTACAAAGTGATGGGGTTCAATAGACAAAGTGACTGGGTTGCAGTCCAAAGTGACGGGGTACAGTAGACAAAGTGACGAAGTTGCAGTACAAAGTGACGAAGTTCAGTAGACAAAGTGATAGGGTTGCAGTACAAAGTGACGGGATTGCAGTACAAAGTGACGGGGTTCACTAGACAAAGTGACGAAGTTGTAGCACAAAGTGACGGGGTATAGTAGACAAAGTGACGAGGTTGTAGCACAAAGTGATGAGATACAGTAGACAAAGTGACGATGTTGCAATACAAAGTGACGGAGTTCAGTAGACAAAGTAATGGGGTAGCAGTACAAAGTGACGGGGTTCAGTAGACAAAGTGACGGGGTTGCAGTACAAAGTGATGGGGTTCACTAGACAAAGTGACAAAGTTGCAACACTAAGGCCATGTTTGTTAACGCTGAACTTTTGCACTTAACACAGAATGAAGAAAATTTTTTGTGTTTAGTGGTGTTTGTTAATGTGTTATTAACGCGGAAGACGGAAAGTGCTAAGTGGTTTTTCACTGAATTCTTTTCGTGATAGGAGTCTGGCTTAACGGTGAACACGGAATGCACTCTGTGATTTTTCACTAAACAAATTTTTTTTGCTTAGTACCCCTTTTCAAGTTACTATGAAATGTTTTTCTTTTAAATTGTTTGCGTAATACAAAATCAACCTTTAACCTGTGAAACTTCTTTATGCCTCACCATGATTTATGTATTTGATCCACACCGTCCATCAACTTTTTCAGATAATTTAAGGTGTGATCCAATAAAAGAAGCAGGTCCAATGATTAATTGAACCATAAGGTGGGGATTGAATGTCCATCGTCAAAAACGTCTTGAGAGTTGGAGAAGTTTCAGATCAAGCTGATATTTGTGTTTACAGTTCATCCATGTATACATGACCTAATGAATAGGTTGGATGGTCTAAAAACATCATAGTGGCCCCAAAAAAATTTTTAATGGTCAACGTTCATTCAACACTATTTCCTGTAATGTGGTCCACTTGAGATTGGGTTATATCTCATTTTTTGTCTCAGACCATAAAATGATCTAGAAAAATAAATGGACGGCATAGATGAAACACATACATCATGGTAGGCCCACATAGTACTGAGTGGCACGGGAGTAGCTAGCCCGTTTTCAATGGAAACCGTGGACACGGATTCACCGGGGAAAGCCTTTTTGCATGAAGTTCCAGCACTGGGATGTATGGTGGGGTCCACCATGATGTTTATAAGAATTTCAATTCATTCATCTATTTTTAGAGCTCATTTTAAGACATGTAACCAAAAATTAGGATGATCAAAAGCTAAACTGGGCCATACAAGATGAAACAGTGGAGAAAGAAATTCCTACGGTTGAAGCCTTCCTAGGCGTCTTGATGTTTATATGCCATCCAAATTGTTTATAAGGTCATTTTTACTAGGATGAAGTGAAAATACCAAAATATTAGACCGATGCAAAACTTTTGTGGCCATATAAATATTTCAACGGTGGACGCTAAATCCCCACTGTTTCCTCTCGTGTGGCCCATTTGAGTTTTGTATACACCTTAGTTTTGGTATAATGTCCTAAAATGATATCTAAAAATGGATGAACGGGTTGGATTTATCACAAACATCGCAATGGGCCCATCCGAAATCCTTGCCCAGGATCTTACTGTAAAAGGCTTTGGCAGGAAATCCGCGTCCCCCGTTTGGATTGTGTACTAGTCTTATCGTACTGAGTAAACTCTGTTGGGCCCACCGTGAATTCATGTGGTTTATCCATGCCGTCCATCCATTTTTTCAGATCATTTTAGGGGTTAAGCCCAAAACTGAAGTATAACAAAAGCTCAAGTATACCATACCAAATGAAACAGTGGAAGTATTGATTTTCACCATTGAAATGTTTCTAAGCCCCCAATGATGTTTATTTTTCATCCAAATTGTTCATAAGATCACAAAGACATGGATGAATGGAAAAAAACAAATATCATCTTGATATAAAACTTCTGTGGGCCCCAACAACTTTTCAACGGTAGAATTCAATTCACACCACTTCAGGTGGTGTGGTCCACTTGATCTTTGAATATGATTAATTTTTGTGGTAAAGCCCTAAAATTAGATGATAAAAGAGCTGGATGGCGTTGATACAATGCAGGAATGACGCGGATGGGCTCCACATACTTACTCAGTTAGCTTACCCTGCCGAGTTATTCAGCACGCAAACCGCTTCCGTTAACGTCTCCGTTTTCTCTTATTAAATGTACTTTTTTTTATATATATCTAAAAACTCAAACGAGGTGGCACTTGTAATGACGTGGACCAATGAAAACGCTGGAGGCAGGGAGCTCCTGCCTCCGGGAGGCAGAGGATCCACACTCAATAAATAAATTTAAAAAAAGCTTGTATACTCTGGCGCGATGATGATACGCAAGCACGCACGTAGAATTTACTTTAGAAATTGCGTCCTTGTCAAGATTGAACTGTTCAAAGAATGGGTCTCCGTTTAGATGTATAATGGACCAAAACTTGCACTTTTGTCGTCATGAGATTATCGGATTTGATTGACATTTAATTGGACGGTGAAAAATGAAAGATATCCAATGGTCCTATTTTACAACAAACAAGTATCCGTGAATCAAAGGCTAGGATTGCCATACCTATGGACAATGGATGTCATTGATGGGTTTAATTTATAAGTGCATAATAATGCGAAGCATCCTACTTAAGGGTGTACGTGAACCGTGTTAGCTCAATTAGCTCGCTCCTTTCACTCAAAAAAGCTTGATTCGACTCGGTTCGAAATTGAGTTCGAGCCGGTGATTTTCGAACTGATTTTTTGAGCTCGAAAAGATTTCGCGCTGAGTTCGAGCTTGCCCGATCTCGACTCAACTTAGGTGGAATCCCAACTCAAATCAAACTTGGATCAAATCAGTTCCGTGACTCAGTTATTTTGATATTGATGTTGCTCAGCAAGTGTTGATGAAATGACTCAACGAAGTGTTGGCTGGTGGCGATGAAGGTATGGATACGAAACAAATACCTCTCTATCTTGATTTTTATGTTGTCTTCTAAATGTTTGATGAAATAAATGTAAATCGATGTTGTTGCTTTACATTCTGTGAGAAATTGAAAGTGCACTCCACATGTTTGAGAAAATGCCACATAGGCTTGAACTCGGCTCAAACTGCCCAAGCTGTTGACCGAACCGAGCCGAGTTGGCCAATTAGGATCGAGGACCAAGCCAAGCCGAGTTCGAACGGGGGACAGCTAGTGGCCGAGCTGAGTCGAGTTGTGCCAAGCTCGACTCAGTTCAACTCGTGTACACCCCTAATCCTACTTCCCTAGCCGGGTGGCAATGGGCTAGACTCAGGTTGGTGCTGGCATAGATTTAGCTGGACACGGTTTGGCTATGACAGTGAGTGGACCCTACATGATGTGTGTATTTTATCCACTCTGTCCATCCATTGTTTACGATCATTTTAGGGCTTGACCTCAAAAATGAGGCAAATCTAAGTCTCAGGTGGACCACACCACAGGAAAATAATAATGTTAAATGTCCACTATTAAAAACCTCCTAAAGTCCACTGTAATATTTATTTGACATCGAACATGTCGATTAGGTAATATAAACTTGGATGAAGGTAAAAAATCAAATATCAACTTCATCTAAAACTTTCGTGGCTTAAGAAGATTTTACCCACGGGCATTCAATCTGGTGGGCGTTCAATCAACAAAGTATAGTTCACTTGAGATTTGGATCTACGCCATTTTTGGGCTCATACCATATCTGAAAAACTGGATGGACAGCATGGATGAAGCACATAAACCATGGTGGAGCCCAAGGTCATTGGCTAGTTGCGGGTCATTAGCCATTACGTTTTGGCTTCAGTCCCCTACACCTTTGCATTGGCCCCAATTTAGGCCCAACATGTAGAAAATCCCTAGCTCTAGTCCTGACATGGTAGGGTCAGGGTCAAAAAATTCTGTTAATAAAAGAGCTGAATGTTAGGGTTTTTAAAAATGAGAAATGCTCTCTCACAAATCTAGTTACATGTCCAACTAGTTAAGGTGGAACCATGCACCATGGTGTTTGTATGACACATCACTTGTCCAGCAAGGTTATCCCATCATGGGAGAATCTTAAATTCATGTGGATCCCAAGGGGCACATCATGGAAAACAATGAACTTGGGGGACATTTAATGGGATATTCTAATTTGAGTTTTTAATCAAGGTAGACCCAAGTCTACTTTAATTATAAAAATAGACTCACTTTGAAGTTTTTCTTAGACCTCTTACAATATTTTTATTTTTTTCAGACCAAAATACCTCGCACGTATACCTGATGCTATTAAAGGTGGTTGCTTGTGGCAAAATTCCATGGGCCATAGCATGTTTAAATGTTGACCATTGAAGCCTCAATCCACTACATGTGTCATCCAACCCGTTTAGATGTTTACATGGGTCTAGATGAGAGGAAGACACAAATTTCAGCCTCAGTTGGGTGGAGAAGTAGAAAATGAACAACCTTCTTTTTGACAGCATTCTTTGGCGATTTCTCGACAACCTTCTTCCACCACTACACTCTGGCAACCATTTTTCACCACTACTTCAACATTATCTTGTCCAGTATTTTCTTTATCGAAAACCCCACCATTACACTATCCTCAATCCAACTTCTCTCCAGATAAGATGATTCAGTCATCGGTGCTCCGACAACTCTTTATACAATAAGTGACGTAAACAAAATCATTCTGCTCGTAAATGTCTTAATTAACACATGCACAAAAAACTCATACCGATGTATGAAGTGTATGATACCGCTAAAGGGATATAGGAAGCATTGACAAATGTTTGTGCGCAAAAGTCAGATGCAAAAGTTCGGGCGATGGAATTATAATTCCAGAAATATAGGATGTTAGTCGGCTGCCCTATCAAAAATCATATCCACAAGATGGAGCAGATGATAGGTGAGTTTAGGAATGTGGAGTGCAAACTGACTGAAAATCAAAAGATAATATCAATGCACTGTTCCATACTTGAATCTTGGGCACCAATTAAAAGAATTCTGAACTATGCTGATTCTATCACTATGTTCAAATACTTTTGTGGCCATTTGGTATGAGAGGTTGAAATGAATGCAATTCAGTTGGTTCGGCCAAAGCCTTTGCAATAGAGACCCAAAAGCGAAAAACTAATAAGAAACAGTACAAAGCTCGCAAGAAAGCAAAGAAAAAAAATTGACTAAGAACAGAATTCCGCAACACTTCCTCCAAATATCAATAAGGGGAATGGAGAGAAAAGGTAGAAAAATGCAAACATAATCTACTTCGTCTGCAGAAACTCTGGCGATTATGCTCGACAGTGTGTCATAAAAAGACGGTAATTCTTAAGTCACCAGATACTTTATATGTAAGCGTTTGTTCTAAAATCATTTCAGTTGATACTCTATCTAACGAATAGATTTTGGATTCAGGCGCAACAAAGCACATGACATGAAGTAGTCGATGACTCGAGAAATTCCGACCTGTAGCCATAGAGAGTTATAAGGTGTATATGAGAAATAATATTGTTGAGGACATACTAGGGATTGACGTTTACAATCTTCGTGCGCGCATATGGCGAATAATAATCCTCCATGATATTTTTTATACACTGGGCATGCGTCAGAATTTAATTTCTATTTCAAGATCATTAATTGATGGTTTTGATATTTGCTTTTTTGGGACATAAGTTTTTTTAAGACTTAATAACCTCATTTTTGCATGAAGAAATTTAATTTCAGATTTATTTATTATTGACATAGATAGTGATAATGCACATCTTACTTGATCTGCTATATCGAATGAAACTGTAGTATCTGAATATCTAAAATGACACACAAGGTTAGGTCACATTATAAAAGATCGTATGACAAGACTAGCACGTTATGGTCAGTTGGATTCATTATCCAAAGTTAATTTGTCATTTTGTGAACATTGTGTCTGGGAAGACTTCGAAGAAATCATTCCCTAAAGCGGATAGGTCCAAGGGCTTATTAAAGATAATCTATTCAGATATTTGTGGACTCTTAAATGTACATGCTATAAATAGATGTCAATACTTTGTCACTTTCATTGACGATTACTTGCGCTATGGATATATGTATCTTATCTCACACAAAGCTAAGGCTTTTGATTGTTTTCTTACTGTAATGCCCTGAACTTTTTAATACCCGAGTATTGGAAGTTCTCGAGTGTTACTATGAAATTTAACTTAATATGTGCATGTGTACGATACCAATCTAGCTATATTAACCTTACATCTATTTTCCTACGTGAATTTGACCGTTGGGAACGATCGTCGTCCGCAGATTAAGTCATTAGACCATTGATTTTAAGGCAGGACCATCATATACCAAAGTATCCTCGCCTGTTCATCATTACCAACTGTTCAGTCAAATATGCACTGTTAGATAGATACACCTAACCGTCCACTTTGATTTTGGACAACTCAATCGTAGTAAACTAACTACTTGATCTCTACATCCACTTGTATACATATTAAGTTAAGATTTTGATATGTTCATCTTGTTCATCACTTGTGAATATGCTTAACCCACCATCAAAACTACAATCTGAGAAACTTATACATGTGAACAAGTCATTTGAATCTAATGATATACATGTTTTACCTCTTGATCACTCCAAAAACTCACTCGTGATCATCTGTTTACAAAAATGACCATACACCCACTTACATATATGATCAGAGTTTTAACCATTAAGTTTTTTTTTTTTTTTTAAAACATGTCATATGACCATCCATTATGTTGGTTGATATATATACATTTTCTTAATTAGTTTGGTGAATAATTCCTCATTCATAATGATTTAAATATAAATTATTTTGTAAGAATTACTTAAAACCATTTAGAACCATTAGATTTCTCAGAACTCTCATATTAGCAATAATTACGAAAATGTCATTAACCTAGACCCCTGAATTCTAGATCACATGATTCCCACAATCTACTTGACGTGAAATTTTATACCATGCCTGTGTATCATAAATTAACCATACATGTCAAATTTCGACTCTTAAATCATTGTAAAAGTGAGCCAATTGACAATCGGCCCCTTAACCATTGATTTTGGTGTCCATCGAGTGAATAAACCTCATGGGTACTCATAGTAGGATATTTTCCTTCATATGAACGACTTGGATTGCCCATCGTATAAACCAAGTGTGAAATATGAAAACTCCACTTTTGTAAGTTTTTCCTTAGGAGCGAAGTTATCCTGTCAAGGCCTACCAACTTCATATAAATCTGGATCTTCCGATTTAACCACTTCCTTCCGTCCATCGCAATTTAAATTTTAACCACACTCTGGTCTCATATAACTATGAGGCTATACAAAATTTAGGCTCCGATATATGATCGTACACCGTTGAAGGTTGAAGTCAGTTCCTTCATTTTGGTACAAAAGGTGAAATTTTAGATTTAGGCTTTTTCCACCATCGATCAACCATCAAAATTTGTCAAACTGTTTGCCCATCCTAACTACACATTTTCTCTAAAATTGGGTCTCGATCATTAAGTGTGGACTGTTAATTAAGATCAAGTTCGTTAGGAGGATTTTCAAGATGGGCCAATTTAAATTTCAGATCACCAAGAAAATCTTATATCCCGGCTCTATTCAATGACCTTGACACAATGGACGAGTTAGATTTAAAGAAATATCGTCAAAAAAGGAAAAATTGGAGAAACCAAATCCAAGTATAATGTGAAACACACCCTCTCACACGCACACTCCTTTTAAAAATGATTGTGCCTCCTGTAACACCCCATACTTTTTAGTACTCGAGTGTTACCATAAAAGATCTAAATTAGCTTACACATATGTGGTAACACACGTCACTTACCTTACCCATCACCGTCCAATGACTCTAAATCTATCCATCTTAACCCTTGCATTTTGGTTTATCACAACTCACAACATCGTCATAAGATTGAGGTCAATCTGTCCATTTAACTATCACAATATGATTAAGTTAACCCTGAAATCAAATAAATGAAAATTCTATTTTTGGAATCTTGATTGTGATGATATTTCAGAATAAGCTATTTAGTACAATTAAATCATATCATCTGATTTCATATTAGACCTTAAGATATGGTAGACTTTTATCAAACACAAGTAGATATAAAATTATTTGCTAATAACCAAATCATAGGGTCGCATGATGAGTTACATGAACAATTAAACCATACATAGCCACCTTCAGGACATGAGCCAACGAATCCACACGTTAGGAGTTGTCTTCGTTCACAAAGTAAGTCAATTAAACCATCCATCCTACGTCCTAAGGCCTGAATCAGCAGATCCATCGTCATCTAGCTTTAAAAACTCCTATAGGTGTACATCACTTAATCATTTCGATTAGGCCACTTGATTACTAAACTTTCCAATGATTTTCACCTAAACTAGGCCGAAAACCCTAGGAATCATCACTGATCATATTTTGTAATGATCTAACCGCCAGATCTTCATAGATTGTAAAATGACCTATGTATTTAGAAAGTATGGCCCACTTACAAATTTAAAATAATCTAATCTTTCTTATCAAGCCCTACAGGCGACTGATTGAGTAAATAAATGGCATTGATCGAGATGCAAACTACGATAAACAACTTAGAAAATAATAATAATAATGATATTAAAAGCATTGAAAACAAATAGTTCATATTATAAGTGTGTATTAGGCCATATGATTCATAATCTAGCCACTAAATTCTAGCTTAAATGGTCCTTTGGACCCTTTTAATCGTTGACGATTGATTTCGGGATGACCCGATCGTCAAATCGATGTGAGTCCACAAAGAGGACCTAAACCAAGCTGTGGGACACACCAAAACTTTAGATCTTCTTGATTTTTTGGTCAGAAGACTTGACTGACGCCTCCAAGAAGAATGGACGGAGTGGATTTATCACAAGCATCACGGTGGACCCCACACAGGGTGTGAGTGCACCATAACTTCGTGCACGAGATATCCAACGCTGGTTTGACCAGCGCTAACCCGTAAACTCATAAAAGGAGCGGATTCTCTCTCTTCTTCGGTTTGCACTAGCCGACGAACAACGTCCGTTTGGGACGCACTATGGCCTCGTGAGGACGATCCAAACCATCCATTAGATTCATAGCGTAGCTCTGACCAAAACCAAGGGAGTTTCACACGTGGTATCGCACGTACAAATGCACATTCATGGGCGCAAGTGGGCTGTATGCAACCATTTTTCCGGAAATGGAAAAAACTCTGGCAGGTCAGCTGTCACGATCCATGTGAGGAGTCTTTCCTTCAATCTCGACCCTCCATGTGGTGCTATCTCAACCACTCAACACCATCCAAACCCCTGGATTAGGGCTTCCACCTGTGATAGCAAAACCGCGACCGGTTTTGCATTACCGGTCATATCTGGGAGTGGTTTCAAACGGATCATATGTAGACCGTTTGATCTCGATCCTACGGTCAAGGAGACCTAGGTTTGATATAAAACGAATAGCAGATTGAAGCAACAATGCCCTATCTCCTATTCTTGCGGTAACACAAAGAAAACCGACCGTCCCCTTCCAAGCTCAAACCCACTAGAAAAATCTCCTCAGAGCTTCACTCCAATCATTCTCTAAGCTTCATACAGTCCCTGCGGACTGTTCTGAAGAAAGAAAAGGGAGAAAGAAGCCCTCGAGAAGGAGACACCATTAACGACTGCCTCCTTCTTCATTGTTCAAACCGCCATGGTCCCTGTTCGAGCTAGGACGAGCATGGTCGTCCAGTGATATTGCTAGCCTTCAAAGAGACAGAGAGGAAGATAGAAGGTTGAAGAATAGAGAAATTAGAGAGAGAGAGAGCATGTGAGGAATGAGGGAGAGAAATGAGAGTTTGAGTCGAGCCGGGTCGCTGCCCAGCGTACCGGGCCGAACTCTGTCCGAGTCCAAGAGTTGTTGGCCTTCAAAAAGAGCAGAGAAATAGGAAGAAAGAGAATAAGTGAAAATTAGGAAGGAAGGAAGAATGGAGAGAGGGAGAGTGCAAGTGGTGCAGTTGCACCATGATACTACTCTACCCATTGAGTTGCTGACTCTGTCGGATTTGGGTTGGGCCTAGTTCGATGTGCCACTGGACGTTCTAGCATAGTAGAATAAGAAGAAGAGAGGAGTGAGGAGCGTCATTTCCATTCATGGGAGCGCTGTCGAGTTGACTTGGTTGAAACTTGTCGAGCTAGGCTGAGTTGAGGCAGCGTCCAATATTGCTGGACCAGCTAGGAGGAGGAGAAAGAAAATAGAAAGAAGGAAGAAGAAGAGGAGAAAGTATGATGCTGGGTCGACTTGGCTGCCATTTCTGTCGAGTTGACTCAGTCGAGTTACGTGGAGTTGGGTCAACTCAGTTGAGTTGAGTTGAGCCAAATTGAGTCGTGAAGCAGGTCGTCGGTTCGGATTAAGGCCGAGTTGAACCAATGAGTCGACCTAGGTGAGTCCACCTTCTCCTTCCATATTTAAATTATTTCGATTATAGATATCATTGTTACCATAACTATCATCAGTAGGATTGTTAATATTATATATGAATAGCCATTAGTAAATTATCTATATTAATATCAGTTATTACATACAAATTATCATTATTAAATATTAGAGTTTTATTTTGTCAACCTTAAATATTATCATTGGTGATTAGAGCATACTAATTATTTCATTACAATAACTATTAGTGCCTTGTTAGCTAATATTAAGTATATTGTTAATATTAATAATCGTTTTGAAATTATTAGTATTATTAGCATTATGATCAACTATACATCATTAGCCATTATTGGATTATTATTTTTAATTAGTAATGTTATTAATATTGTTATTACATCCATTAGAAATTAAATCTTAAAATTTATCCTAGACCTAAACTCTATGATGAAAACCTAATTCTACATCAAAACCCTAAAAATAAGTAAATTTAAGTCCTAGGCTATGATCTTAAACCTAGGTAGCGTGTAAAACTTGGATCTAATTATACAAGTTCATGATTTGTGGTAGGATTCAATTCTAAGGGCACAAGCACTTAACGACACTAGAAAGTGATTCGGTTCATCAGGTGATGATTTCTTCCTCTTAAGTTTTCCATTTCTAAGTTAGTTTAAGTAATAGTCTTTATTAAGAATCATGATTGCTATCTCATAGCATGCGACTTCTTACACTAGTTATGAATTCTTAGGGCATGATTTATAGTTGATAGTTGTGAACCATGATTGCATGCATAGTTACTTGCATGATAACTCTCATTTTAATTGATAGTTCACATCATGACCTATTGTGATTATTATGCTTAACATATGTCTGTCACGCTATAGCTGTATGTTTTTATATGAATTGTTGTAAGTCACTATGGATCTATATTCACTACACTTACTAGTGGGTAACTCCCTCTTGTGTACGTGAACCCATACTTAAGATGTAACAAGATGGGTTATGGTAAGAAATGAGCCCTCGATTTAGAGGTTATTTGAGATATAAAACATTAAAGTGAGATTTACCATCAATAGGGCATACGGCTTGAGTGCCTTAGAAATGATCTCTTTTAACCGCTCTGATTTTGTCTTGTTTGACCATTTTTGCCGATTGATTTGATGTTATGTGTACCCTTTTTGTCGCTGTGATTTAACATTTGTCCCATGTTTTGAGGTTTGCCTGACGTGGTTTCGATGGCCTATACCATGCGATGGTAATCCCTACTTATTGAATTTGATTGACCACTGGTCGACGGGCGGCCATTAAGCATCCTAAGATGGGGGAATCTCATGAGCCGGGGATAGTGGTCATGAGACACTATGTCTGAGCTATCGGCCTATGCTGGGTGACGAGCCCCCCCGTAGTGACCATTGGGTTACTCAAACTGGCTTATTTTGACTAATCATGCATTCATAGCATATTGGCGATGACAGGTAGTTAATTCTGGATGTTTTAGCACATGCCCTTAGGTTTAGTGGAGTATTATTTCACTAGCTCCCAGACCACCGACTATCGACACTTGGTCACTATGCTATACGAGTTATGCTATGTCAGTAACCTACGTACGAGATACATACAATGACTTGGCACCATGTTATATGAGATATGCTACGCTGGTGACCAATCTTTTGCATGGTGACGAGCGCATTCATGCATCCATGCATTTAAATAAGATCGCATTATGTTTTGTTTAAATGTCATGTTGTTTTTAACTATGCTTAGCTAAGGCAACGGTGTGTAATCTTGAGGAAAATTTACACTGAGTTGGCCACTTATCCATCAAATATATAACCGTACAGGTAGCACAGGTCGCTTAAGTGATATTCAGGTTCAGACTGATGAGGAGCCGGGTACAATCACCAGGGATGCATGGTTGATACCTGCCAAGAGAAGCTGCGCGACTTTGCGGCTTTGTTTAAATGCATTTTAATATTTCTCATGTATTGAATTTTATAAATCTTATATTGTTAATATCGAGGCATTGGTTTGTATAGTCATTATGGGCAGCTTCTTGTATATTCTAAATGTAAATGCAAATTTTTCGTTATGTTGATTTGTCCATTCTACGCTAAACTGCTAACTCTGAGAGATAAAGAAAAAAATATGAAATTTGACTCTCTATAGGTTAACACTCGGGTTCTTGGGAAACGAGTCATATACTCGGGTCCTGAAAACACGGGGCGTTACAGTTCTCCTCTCCACTCACATGTCCAATCTCCCAACACCTATGGAGAGAGAGAGAGGGAGCGAGAGAGAGAGAGAGAGATAAAGAGAAAGAAAGTGAAAGAGAAAGAGAAAGAGAAGCCTATACGCTCACTTCCTTCCCCATGTGCATGATGTCTCCCTCTTGCTCAAGCGATGTCGTGATTCATGTGGAAGCTTTTTATGTAGAAGCTTTCCTACATGGATATCTACCTACAGTTTAGATCTAAGGCTACGGTAAGAGATTCCTTTAAGTTACATTAATTTGAGTTGATATGATTTATCTTGCCCTTTTACATGCTTCCATGTTATTGTGAATCTTCCTTACAATTATTTGATTTACCATCATCAATTATTTATCTTTTGAGAATAATGGTTAATGTATGATGTTAATTATATATGATCTTTCCGAATTTATGTGAGGGATTCCTTTAAGCTTATCTTGATTTAAGTTGATATGATTTATCTTGCCTTTTACATGCTTTGCTTTCATGTTATTATGATTCTCTCCCTGCAATTATTTATTTTACCACCAACAATTATTTATCCTTTGGGAATTATGGTTAAGGTATGATTTTAATTATGTGTGATCCTTATTAATTTATGTGGGGCAATGGATACAAGCCTTACCCTTGCCTTTACCAAATTGATTGAGTTAGCGCTTGCTACTCTCATCTTTTGTTGAGTTAGCCCTTGCTGCTCTCATCTTTGTTGAGTTAGCCATTGCTATTCTCCTCTTTGTCAAGTTAGCCATTACTACTCTCCTCCTTTATTATGTTAGCTTTGTGCTACCTCCCTTTATGACCTGGGCATGTTTCTTATAATTTTAGAACTCTCATAATTCAATTTATTTCTTCTTTGGTACAAGTGATGTGTTAGAGGTATCACAACTAGTGATTCAAATATTTATCATGGACGTAATACGCTCTGGGTAGTGACCCTCTTGGTTGACATGTAATTCTATGGGTTTGGGTAGTGATACACAATCGATGTAAGTAATTTGCAATGCGTGTTACATCACTTTCAGGATTAAATATCGTAAATAGTCGCTACATGAACAAATCGTGTTACATAATTCATTCGACTCATGTGTTGTGCAGCCTCGAGGTGTTCACGTAAATCTATGGTAGCGTCGGACACACCGACGAATCTCCATAATTATGGGATGCGGGGTGAGTCAGGTTTTCTATGAATTCTATTTCACATTGTGATGATCACTACGTATGATGAGTTGCAAACACTTTGCTAGACATGCATTCATATATTTATTGGTTGCGTATACTGATACCCCTCGTATTAGTGGAGTATGAGGCATATTAGAACCCTTACATTACTTTTATTAATCTCTTGAATTATTGTTAATTTTAAATGATAACCACCACTATGAGCAGGGCGTTGACCCTCTTCAACCGTACAGATGATGCAGGTGATTTACAAATTGAATACTTAGAAGACCACCTCCTATAAAAGATTATACTGAATGAATAAGAAGATAATTTTATGATTTAGTTTTATATTTTCGCTACAAACTCGATAATGTAATAAGCTCTCATTGAGAGGGTATTTGATAATTTATTGAATTCTTTTACTCTAATGAAATAATAAACACAGTCAATTTTATTCTCGTGAATGGTTATCTTCATGAATGTAACTAGATGTGATCTAAATGAAAAATAAATATGGTATGATTTTTAAAGCATCCAATTGATACATTATTAGCACCCGAAATTCTCGAGCATGGATATGTACTCGGGCCGCGAAAATTTCAGCATGTTACACTTACATATAAAGTTGAGGTAGAAAATCAGCTTAAGCAAATAATTAAAATCCTTCGATCCGATAGAGGTGGCGAGTATACATCCAAAGTATTCAAATCATATTGTGAAAACGTTGACATTGTACGACAATACACAATGACTTACACTCCACAACAAAATGGTGTTGCAGAGAGAATGAATAAGACACTATTAGATATGGTTAGATCAATGATGACACAAGCTAATCTATCTATCATATTTTAGTGAGATGTGCCGCTAACAGCCGTTTACGTCTTTAAAAAAGTCTCATCCAAATCCATTCTTAATACCTCATATGAGATGTGGTCTAGGAGGATTCATTCTCTAGCCAACCTACGCCCTTGGGGATATTTGGGATATGTTTTGCTGCCCCGAATAGAAGTAAACTTGATGTAAAACCACTGAATGTGTGTTCATAAGGTACCCCATGCATTTAAAAAGATACGTTTTATGAGAACCATGGACGATGGATTGCTCGGGATGTGACCTTCGTCGAAGATAAATCTCACAGCCGAATAAAGCAAAAGGTTACAATAGAACGTTTTGAAATTCTTAATGTATCTCGAGAAAGTGGGAGTTCTGCTTCTCAAAATGAAGATGGTTCTGATTCTCAAAATGAAGATGCTCTTATAGTTCGTTGAGATAGTGGGAGAACATCTCAGCAGACTCCTGAGTCACGTCGAAGAGAAAGAGGATTAATTCCCCGAAGATGCTTCGATATTGAGGGACAGTAATTCTCTTGCATTGTTGTTGTTGATGATGAACCTAATTCTTATCAGGATGCATTATTATCTTTTAATTCGACCGATTGGGTGACTAGTATGGACGAAAAGATTGCTTCCATGGAGAAAAATAAATTTTGGGAACTTGTGCAGATGTCGTCCAGTCGCAAATCGATATGTAATAAGTGGGTACTCCAGATTTTAAAAAAAAAAACAGATGGTACAATGGACAAGTACAAAGCACGATTAGTTGCTAAAGGTTTCACAAAGAAATAATGCATTGATTGTGATGAGACTTTTTCACCTATTGCAAAGTTGTCCTTAATCCGCATGATCTTGTCCATTGTCGCAAGTTTAAACTTAGAGTTATATCCGCATGATCTTAAATGGTGACTTGTATGAAAAGATATACATGTAACAATTCATGGGTTATGTAAACAAAAAACATCTAAAAAAAGACTGTAAGTTGTTGAAATCTATCTATGGCTGAAGCGATTTTCAAGACAGTGGTACATGAGGTTCCACTTAGCCATCACTACTTTTGAATTCGTAATGAGTAAAAAAGATCATTGTGTATACATGAAATGGTCTGGAAGATCTTTTTTAATGCTATCTCTATATGTGTATGATCTTTTGCTAGCCGGTAATGACATGCAATTATTGATGTTGACTAGAGGTTGGTTATTTTTTAACTTTAAAGTAAAAGATCTTGACAAAGCCAACTTTATTCTTGGGGTAAAAATCATTAGGAATCGCCATAAGAAATTCTTAAGTTTGTCTCAAGCCAACTATATATATATAAGATCTTAGAGCGATTCAGGATGAAAAAATTAAAAGTTATTGAAACCCCTATAGATAAAGATACCAAGTTAGATAGAAAATCGTGTCCCCAAACTGAAGCTGAGAAATTAGCTATGTCCTCAGTACCTTATGCAAGCACAGTAAGGAGCTTAATGTATACTATGCTTTGCACCAGACTGGATATTAGTTATACGGTTGACATAATCAGCCGTTATCAGAGTAACCTGGGACAATCTCATTGGCAAGTTGTCAAACGTATATTCTGCTATCTTAGATGAATGAAAGATCTAATGATGTGTTATGAAGGCACGAATCTTGAGCTCAAAGGATATTTTGATGCTTCTTGGGGTAATGACGTCGGCGAGGGAAAATCTACTTCAAGATATGTCTTCTCATGGTCGAGTAAGAAACAGACATTCACAACTCTTTCGTCTATGGAGGCCGAATACATTGCATGTTATGTTATAATTCGGGAGTGTGTATGGGTTCACAAATTTTTACTAGGTCTGGGTGTTGTACCGAGCGTTCATTAGCTTATATCATTGAAGATAGGCAATACTTATGCCATTGACTTGATAAAGGACCCTAAACACCACCAAAAGTCTAAGAATATTGAGATCAAGTATCATTACGTCCATGATCAAGTGAAAGATAAGAAGGTCCCCTCAGCTACATTTTTACTAAGGAGATGATGGCTGATCGCATGACGAAACCTATAGATAGAAATTTATTTCAGGTTCACGTCAGGCAGATGGGATTAAGGAGAGCTTGAGCGATGTGCTTATATTTAGTATCTTTCATTAATGAATAATACATTCCATTTATTTAGTATTGAGCAGTTGTAAGACCTGTAGCTAGCTCGTACCGTTCCATAGGCCTCCGCGGTCCACCCAGTCGAATTCTAGCGACCTGCGATCTGTTATCAGCGTTTGCACGCGATCCTGAGTTGTGTCCTGTATATCAGAGTCGGTTCGACTCGAGACTTGTACCCTTGCGACCGCGCCATCGCCACGCTTTCGATGCCGCATCTCGCGACCCGAGGCGATACCTGGGCCAGGAGATGTGGGCCCACGTTCAGTTCAAGAAAAACACTGCGGTTACAATTCCTAGAGAATCTCTACGAAACGTCACATCAATCCATCAATTAAGTACAAACAACCTAACCTATTCCTCTCTTACACAACCTTACCTAAAGTCAACTTCTTCTTACAACAAAGTACACACCCATCACTCCTCATCACTCCATCACCTCTCACCCATCCCTTATCAATCCATCACCCCTCTCTCTCATTTCTCTCTCTCATTCCAAGCAACCCAAGGAGAGATCCAACGTCCAAGCTGTAACGCCCCGAACTTTTCGATACTTGAGCATTGAAAGTCCTCAAGGCGTTACTGTAAGATACAAGGTAACATATACATACAAGTGATGTGAAACCAACTATTTTAACCTTACACCCTTGCTCTACACTAACTCAACCATTTGGAATGACCTCCATTCGTAGACCAAGTCATCCGACCACTAGTCATATGAATTAGTACACGTAGACTTCCTTGAACTAAACCAAAGGATGATCCGCTGTTTGTAATGACCCGACATAGGTTCTTTTATAGGAACAACTTAGAATCATAACTAATAATTGACCCAAAGCCATTAACATTAATCTCTCGATTCTAAATCACAGGGTTCCTACTATCCGTCAGAAACAAAATTCTACACCATGACTTATATCACATATTAACCGCACATATCAAACTTCGATCCCTAGAACATTATAAAAGTAACCCAATGAGTAAGATCAGCTAACAACCATCGATTTGGACCACATGACCTTTAGATATACCTTCATTTTTAGTCCAAACCCTTAAGATTTGGTGGGAAACCGGATAGATGGAGCGAATTTCCCTATACCATCGAGGTGGGCCCCACACCACATGGCTGTGTACACAGCAGAAGTACACCTGCTGTGTACAGGACCAACACCGTCGGTCAATCTGCACTGACCCGTAGAATCCTGAAGGGATTGAAATTCAGAAAACTCCCGCCGCAGCAGGGAGTTGTGTTCCGTTTCAATGGGCCACTGGCTCTATCCGGACCATCCATTCGGACTGGACGGAAGACCGGACCAAGACCTTGGTGAGAGTGGTCTGGGACACGCCCGGGAACGGTCACTAGCTTGCTGAACGTGGGAACTATCACCACACGATTCACCAGGTGGGCCACGCCAACTGTAAGTCGAAGCACGCAATCCCTGACCGAAATTCCACCACGCGGCTGATGGAAGGTGTTGATTTCTCAAACAACATAGGATACAGGCCCCACTGATATCTCCACAATCGTCATTACGCAAGGTGCGTGCGTTCGAACGAACCGGACGATCCGGCCTGATGAACGGTTAAACCAAATAGCTGGAGGTCAATCCAGACTGACCAGATGCTCCGAAAGGGGGACCCAATCGGCCCCAAGAAGTCGGATCAGGTAGAACTGATCTCAGATTTCCAGAATAACTGCCGCACGTAGGTCTGCCTTCGCAATTTCACCGCGCCAGAAACAGGGGCTGCGCAAGCGATCTGTGAAAGCCTTCGTAGAGTATTCTGGAAAGTGCACTGCACCCTATAAAGGACAACACATGTCCAGCGGAGGAAGAAGAAAGAAAGGAGAAAACGTGAGGAAGAGAAGAGAGAGAGAGAGAGAAATCCAGCAGTTGTTGCCAGACCTGTTGCCGTCCAGCAAAGGAAGAAAGGAAAGAAAAGAAAGAAAAGAAAGAAAAGAGAAAAGAGAAAGAAAAGAAAAGAAAGAAAAGAAAAGAGGAGAGAAAAGAGGAAGGAAGGAAAGAAAGAAAGGAAAGGAAAGGAAGAAAGGAAAAGAGAAAGAGAAGAAAAGAAGAAGAAAGAGGGAGATAGAGTCCAATCGAGTTGACTCAGGGTGACTCAGTGAGTCAACTCGCTGACGTGGGTAGACTCAATGGAAGGTCAGTTGGTTACATATGCAATCCACCAACATTGGATTGTCGGGCTGAGATAGCGGGACTAAGAAAAGGTAAGAGGTCCACCTCCACTAGTTTGAATTCTAACTTATATTAGCCTAGATCTAACCTCATTGTATACTAAACCCTAGTTTAACTTTAATCATTCAAACCATATGGCTTAGGACGAATGTTTGCATCTGAACCTATAATTTTGGTAGTAAACGATCAAGCAACCAAAGGTGAGGGTTCTATCCTTTAGGCTTACTCTGATTTAAGTTGATAATTGAATTATGCCTTTTCCTGTCTTCATGAATTTGAATTCGTCTTTACATGTATCTCATCTGGACTTTACATATCACTTTGAATCTTCCATGCTATTATATGTTTCACATCAATTATTGGCCACTTTCATGCCTTTTATGATATGAATTATCCTGTATTTCATGTTTACATGTTATGTGGGAATTATCTTATCAATTGATTATTTTATAATATTGGCCCTTTTGGGATTATGACATGATGTCAAATACAAGTGAATTTCTCTGAATTTATGTGAGGCTATGGATACTAGCCTTGCCCTGCTTTATTAATTATTGAGTTGGCTCTGCCACTCGTCTCTATATTTAAGTTGGTTATGCCACTTATCTTTTTATCTGAGTTGGCTCTGCCACTCTTCTTGAGTTGACCATTGTCACTCTTCTCTTATTATGTTGGCCATTGCCACTTTTGTTGAGTTGACCATTGTCACTCTTCTCTTATTATGTTGGTCATTGCCACTTTTGTTGAGTTGACCATTGTCACTTTTCTCTTATTATGTTGGCCATTGCCACTTTTGTTGAGTTGACCATTGTCACTCTTCTCTTATTATATTGGCCTTGTGCCGTCTATCTTTAAAAGGTACGGGCATGTGTCTTGTTATTCCATAATCTCCATGATTCAGTTTATATTCTTTATGATTCAGGTTATACTCTTCATGATTCAATTATATTCTTTATAAGGGCAAGTGATGTGTTATGAGGTATCACAACTAGTGAATCGATTACCTTATCATGGACGTAATGCGTTATGGGTAGCGGCCCTCTTGGTCGGCACGTAATTCCGTGGGTTGGTTGGTGTGGTGCACAATCGATGTATGTAAATCGATATATATGTTACATCAACTTTTTGGGATTGGATGTCGCAAATAGTCACTCCATGAACACATCGTGTTACGTAAATCCCCCAACCGCGTTTGTGTTGCCTTGAGATGTTCGCATAAATCCACGTTAGCGTTGGCCATGCCGACAAATATCCGTAGTTATGGGATGCGGGTCAAGCCGGGTTTCCTATGAATTATGTTCCACATTGTGACGATCACTATGTATGATGAGCCGCACACACTATGCTAGGCACGCATCTCATGTAGGTTGTTTGTGCATGCTAATACCCTCGTGTTAGTGGAGCACGGGACATATCAGACCCTTACTTTACCTGTTATGAATCTCTTGAATTATTGTTAATCTTGAAGGGTAACCTTCACTATGAATAGGGCATTGACCCTCTCCTAACCGTACAGTTGATGCAGGTGACGTACAGATTGAAGACTTAGAGAACTACTTTCCTATAAAAGATTATACTGAAGGAATAAGAAGTTAAATTATTTACTTAGTTTTATACTTCTACTGTGAACTCTGATGTAATAAGTTTCCATTGGAAAGGCCTTTGATTATTCTTTACTCTGGTGAAATATAATTAAAACAGTTGATTGTATTCTTGTGAATGTTACCTTAATGAATGTATCTAGATGTAAACCAAATGAAAAAAAATAGGGTGTGATTTCAGAGCATCCAGTTTGTTCATTATTAACACCCGATTTTCTCAGGCACAAGTACAAACTCTGGCCGTGAAAATTCGGGTTGTTACACAAGCCTTCCAAGAGAGAGCTAGGTGTGGCCCATTTCCTAACCCCTCAATCTTCACCATCCAACCCTTAGATCATCATCTCCACCATTGAAGGAGCTTCTTAGGAGCTTTGGAGCACTAGGGAGGAAGAAGAAGGAAAGGTGGGTGATTTTGTTTGGATTTTATGATTTTAGGGCCCACTTGTTGTGGGACCCACTTGATGTATGCATTGTATAAGAGAGGGGCCCATAGCGGCGGGGGGGGGGGGGGGGGGGGGGGGGGTCCCTCCATCTCACTGTTACTCTGCCTCTCTTTTCCTCTCTCTTGTGATAGTTTGTGTGGCCCACCTGTATTATTATTCGATGATCCTGCTTGTTTAGCAGTGGGACACCATTGCTGTCCACTTTACTATCCACCCTGCTGGACAGTTCATCTAACCGGCCATTTGGGTGATGGGAAGACACCTATATCGGCTTGATTGTAGGCTGGTGGTCCACGTGTACATGGATTCCACCTTGATGTGTGTAACGTGTCCCCACTGTCCAGAAATCTGGACATGGGACTCACCATGAGGTTTTATCCACGCCGTCCAGTGGCCTAGACGTGGAAACCCACTAAGAGATATGTTTGAAAGGCACACCGTGCACCCAGGGAGCCCACGTAATGTATATATTTTGTTCATATTTACACAGTCCACAACATGGACCCTACCTTGATGAATGTATCAGATCCATACCGTCCACCCTTTTCTTTAGCTCATTTTAGGCGTTGAGCCGAAGAATGAATCCAATCTGAATCTCTGGCGGGCCCTAATGTAGAAAACAATGATTTTTAGTAATTTAAATTATTAGGGCCCGCTATGATATTTCTACACACCAAAACATACCCAATATTGGGCTTATTAGACCCGTCATGAGTCATAGACAGCCGACAGACTGGATCATCCTAATGTGGGCCCCACCTATGAAAAACTACAAAAAATATATATATAAAAGATAACAGCTGACGCTGTTGCTGTTAGCGTCCAGGGGACGTTACAGCAAGCAGCGTCCGCTGCTTGGTCAGACGTAGGGACCGTGGGCCCCCCACCAGTCCCACCATGATGTATGTCCAACATCAACATCGTGCATTTGATGGGTCCCCTTTAATTAGTGGGTCACCCTAAAAATCAGCCGTTCACGGCACTCAGGTGGTCCACACCAACAAATGGCAGGGATTGAACGTCTACCATTGAAAACCTTTTTGGGTCCCAGGAGTTTTGGACCAATATGAAATTTGTTTTTTTCCTCTTTATTTAGGTCCATGTGACCTTATCAACGGACTGGATGGAAGATAAATGTTATGGTGGGCCCCATGTGGGACCCACTTGATGGGATAGTTGATTGGCTGGTGTACGCTGACACCAGCCATACGACTGCTGTCCACGGTCCTGCCTAACCACGAGGCAGGTGGGAGAAATCCACACCGTCCAGATGGTTGGACGGTGGGACCCACCGTGATATAAGTGCTTTATACACGTCGTTCATCCAGTTCAGTCGTGTGGGCCCACCCTATATGTGCTGCACGTGTGGGATGGGACCCACCTTGATGTATTTATTCTATATCTAATCCGTTCATCTGTTTTACCATCAGAATTTCTGTGGGTCCCGCATGATATATGCATTTCATCCCTTGCCGCCCATCTGTCTTTAATCTGGGCCATCCATCCGTGGACCCCAGCAGCAATAGCTGCTGTAATCCGACAACAAGTTCTGTGGGTTTAAATGTCTACCATTATAATCCATTGGAGGACAGATATGCCTATCAGGTGGACCACACTCTAAAAATCAGTGGAGATTGAACGTCCACCATTGAAATCCTTTTTGGGAGCACCGAAGTTATGGATCAATATGATATTTGTTTTTCCCTCTTGATTCAGGTCTTTATGACCATATGAACAGATTGGATGGAAAATAACGTTATGGCAGGCCCTGTAATTTTAAAGGGTGGAAATCATTATCTCCACTGTTATTTGTGGTATGGTCCAGATGATCTTCTGTTATGATTCATTTTGTGGGTAACACTCTAAAATGATCTCTAATATAGATGAATGGTGTAGATGGTGCGGCCCACCTTAATGTATATGAGGCCCATCGTTGCGGCCCACCTTGATGTATATGAGGCCCGTCGTTACGGCCCACTTGATGTATATGGGGCCTATTGGTGTGGCCCATTGATGTGGCCCACTTGATGTATTTTCGGCCCATTTTGTAAGGCCCAATGTGATGTATTGCGGCTCATTGTGATGTACATGAAGTCCATGATCGAGGCCTAAATGCGATGCTTATGCGGCCCTTGAGTGAGGCCCATAGTGATGTGTATAGGGCCCTTGCGAGAGGCTACGGGCCCACTATATGTTTAACTCTATGCGGGCCACTCCTTGGGAGCAATGTTGGTTAAAGGTCCACATTAATGGGCAATAATGGTTAAACGTCCACATTGTGACCTTCTTTTAGGCATGGTTAGGCCCATTCTCGTCATTCTCTAGTGGGTTACCCAAACGATTGGGCCCCATTGATATTACTTAGTCCATCATTGGTTGTTCATCCATGGATCCCGCCTTGCGTAGAGGCCGATTACCGATTCCGATTGTTGAGGCTGATTCCGATTGTCGAGGCCGATTCCGATTGTTGAGACTGACTGTTGAGGTTGATTCCGATTGTCGAGGCCAATTTCGATTGTTGAGACCGACTGTTGAGGCCGATTCCGATTGTCGAGGCTAATTATCGAGGCCGATTCTGTTTATCGAGGTCGATTCTGATTGTCGAGGCCGATTTCGATTATTGAGGCTGATCATCGAAGCCGATTCTGGATTATTGAGGCCGATTCTGATTATCAAGGCCGATTCTGATTATCGAGGCTGATTCTGGTTATCGAGGCCGATTCCGATTATTGAAGCCGATTATCTAGACTGATTCTAGTTATCGAAGCCGATACCGATTATTGACGCTGATCATCGAGGCCGATTTTAATTATCTAGGCCGATTTCAATTATTGAGGCCGATTTCGATATCAAGGCCGGATCATCGAGGTCGATTGTCGAGGCCCAATGTGATGTATATACGGCCCGTATTTGAGGCCCATTGTGATGTGTATTCAGCCCGTGTTTGAGGCCCAATGTGATGTATATGAGGCCTATGTGATGAGGCCCATTGTGGTGCATTTGAGGGCCAGGCGATGGAGCACATTGTGATATATATTAGGCCCATGTGAGAGGCCCATCGTGATATGTATTAAGCTCTCGAGTGAGGCCCATGGTGTTGTATATTCCGTCCTTGTATGAGGCCATGGGTCCACTATATGTCAGGCTCTATGTGGGTCATTCCTTGGGGGTGATATTGGTTAAATGTCCACATTGTTGAGGCTAATTGTTGATGCCTGTTATTGATACCGATTACAAGTATGTGACAGCATAATATCATGATACTTGCCCATACGCATTATCTACATGTTTATTATGAGATGTGATTGACCATTGCATATGCCATAATACAGATGGTTTTTGGAACTCCCTGATAGGCGGAGTTATCCCACGCGAGTGCACGATATGTGCAGGATTGATGCATGATTGGATTGCATGACTCATGCATCTTGCATTATGTGTTGTGATTACTGTATACCCTAGCGACATCAGGGCCGTAGCCTCCACAGTCATGTCGTGGATGGCCAGATAGGACGACAAAAATTTGTTACTAGCATCGGGCTGCCATAGATGGCCATGTGTGAAAATTCTTAAACCCTCTTGGTACTAGAGGACACCCCAATGTCGAGACCGAGTGAATATATATAAGCGCATGAGGGCCGTATACCAGAGGCCGCGTCTCCCACTTTGTCGTGGTCGGTTGGGAGGGGGCGTGATTTTACTCGCCTGAGAGAGTAGGCATAGCTAGGTTGAGTCTGACCAGCTCTTAAATGGGTTCGCTATCGGCGAGCCGGTCCGATATTGGTAGGCAGGTAGTGAGGTCTCTTTTACTTACCCAGTTGTATTATGCGCTAGATGGGGTGGCAAGCTGGCGTAAAGTGTATTAGACCCCGATGACGATCTTAGAGATGTACAGTACTGATATGTGGATTATTGAGCAGGAGTTGCATAATCATTCATTCACTATCCACTCGGGCTGATAGTGCGCAACTATTTGTTATGTGTACCTTCGCAATGGCCAGGATTTTAGTTGGGGCGCACGACTAACCTGAGATTAGGGGTTTACCACATTGAGTCTGACTATCCAAATTTAGGTATGGGACTGGTTTAGATAGAAGTCCCTTGTGGTGGACCCCGTAGCTTGCGATATTACGTACTATCATCCCGACTTCACACACCAGCTTGGTCATTTCATTCGTATTGTATATTGTATTACATCCGCAGGCATATGACATTTTGAGTTGCTATGTTTCTACACTTATATGGCCTAGACGGACTTAGCAGAATTTACATATTGCATTGTATCCTTCGCATCTGATATTTGACTCTCTATGACTCATCATTCGCATAGCCGATATGTATTGCGTACTCTGATATTGTATGATTTATAAATTTGCAGTGTTTCCGCTTACTCTGATATCGTATGATTAATGATCTTGCCAGTAATTCCAATATTGTATGATTATAACATTGTATTGAATACTTGACACTTACCTTACGCACACACTTACACCACCCTCTAAGCTTTCTATAAGCTTATGCACGATAGATGTGTGCAGGTGACATTGGGTTGCAGCAACGTCGAGCTTGGAGCGTGCGGCTGACTTTTGGAGCTTTGATTTTTGATATATGTATTTCCCTTTCAGCACTGTACTCAAATAATTATATTAATGGATATGTGGTTGTAACGTCCCAGAAAAATCTGTACAAAGACCCGAGTACCACCTCAGGCATAAATCACTCAGGACCAAATCTTTTAGAAATTAGACGAAATTAACTAAGTGCTAAACTAGATTAGCTGTGAAACTAGCTTGAACCACTTTAAATACGAACTGCAAGACCTAAAACTTGTAGAATCATTAACGCTACATTACCCTATAATCTAGGATAAATCTCTAAACCCAGTTGCTCTCGGGAGCACCTTGAAACTTCATATCGAACTTGTACCGCGCGTCGAAAGTTCGATTACCGCGAAACTAAATGATTATGACCGTCTTGCTGGGCTTGACAACCATCTCAAAAATCAAATCCAGATAGTATCCAGAAACGCACAACTTGAGCCCGGAGCGAAGTGTGTGAGAAACGCGAATATCTTTAGGAAATGAACTAAAACTTAAGTGAATTGAGTCGGTTCGCTTGCAGGCCAAATCTAAGAATTCAGACCGTCAGAATTTGACCCAATTACACCCTCGGATTAAGGAAAATTTCCAACACATGTCAGTGTACTTGTGGCCCCGATCGAATATCGGTGACCGTTGAACTGAGACTGGTCCGCCACGGTCGATTTATAAATCCGATCGGACCGAAAACTTAACTCGACCTAGATCCAATGCCAGGGAGCTTAAGTCCGACCGCACGCAGAAAAGGGGCCTCCAGAAGTGTTTCGTTGGATCGAAACAGCCCCCATTTGGCTATAACCTAAGTATACCATGGCCTTGGGGCCATTTCGGTCAGTTCTGGGCCTATACAAGGACCTAAAACCCTCACTCTCTCATGTCATACGAATTTGCAACCCTATGAGAGAAAAGAGAGAAAAGAGAGAAGGAAAAGGAGAGAAGGTGAGAGAGAGAGAGTTGGAGTTGGTTCCTGGGATTCAATCCTGATGCTTCACGTGCTTACCCACTGTTCTTATATCGGTATACGGGCGATTCCGATGCCGTTCTTGGGTAAGAAAACCTAACCCTAATCTGTTTTAGGGTTTCAAATAGTGTAAGGGATGAAATGGCTAACCTATTTCATACTGTAGGTTGCCGTTGTGCCATAAATAAAGGCTTAGTGTTTAGACTGAGTTCGCTATGAGTCTATCGGCGAAATGTGCGGACTATAAATGTTTAGGTTATGGTTTTCAAGGCTTTCAATGTCAGTTAATGATTTATGACTGACTTGATTGCTATCACATGCTTAGATACGATGTTTCCCGCGCTTTACACATATATATGAACTATGTTTGAATATAGTGTATTCCATGTGTTTGTTATATGATTGAATGAGTATGGAATTTGGATTCGTACTTGCCATGATTATTCATCGTGAATATATGGTTGTCCTACGTGTGACAACTCCTTGGTGAAAGGATTTGCCATAACACCTGTTATAACCAACATATGTCGCGTATGTTGAAGTGTGTAGTCTAAGTGCTTGTGAAAATGTCTGAAGGAATATGGAATTTGAATCTGTGCTTGCCATGATTATTAACTATGAATATATGCTTGTTGTGTATGTAGCAACTCCTTTGTAAAAGGGCTTGCCAGGATATATGTTATAACTAGTTTAATACATGTATGTTGAAATGTGTAGCCTAAGTGTTTGATAAATGCTTGAATGAGAAAATGCTCATTTAAATGTATGTAATGAGGGTGTTAAGGTAAGATTCTCAATTCCCTTATCTATGGTTACAGTTTTCTTTATGTAACCTACCTCATTACTATGTGCTTTATGTTGAAATGCCTATGTATGCTAACATGTATACTATGTGTTTGTTGAAATGCCCAAATGAGATTTATAATTGATTTTAGTTGTCACATATTGTCTTTGGTTACTACATGCATATACAATTGCTTGAAGTGTGTTTGGGGCTACGATGTAGTCCAGGCAATCGGTAATGGTTTACAATGGGTGACCGAATTAGTCTCGCCACATCTGATGCGTTCGATGAATCCGAGTCGTGCGATGATTGTCGACAGTGGTACCATGTCGATTAATTCAGCGTACACTCGTACTAGTCGAACTTGTCAAGCAACCCGATTGGCCCGATGTATGTTCACCATGTATGGACGTTACTGCTTGAATTTAAGGTACCAAACTCACCACTGGAAAGCCCGTTTAACCTTGGTACCTCGATCCACTAAGACTTATGAGCCGGATATGGTGGTATGGGACATTGTGGTCGAGCTGTCGGCCTACGCTGGGGCGACGAGCCTCCCCGTAGTGTCCAGTGAGCAACCCAAACTCGTGAGCCGAATACGGTGGTATGAGACACTGTATTCGAGTTGTCGGCCTACACTGATCAGGTGACGAGCCCTTTGTAGTGACCTCAAGTATGAAATAGGCTTGGTTGTGGTCCCCAGTTGGGTTGGCGACGGGCCTTCGAAAATAGACTGCCAGTTGGCAGGGCGTTAGTGGTAGTGAGTTATAACTTGCTTATCATATGTGATTAACTAGGATTGACGACCCTAGATGGATCATTGTTTGTATTAATGATATAAAGGGTGGTACCTTAGCTTCCAAAATCTGTTGTATGAATAATTCTAATTAAGAACTTGACTGATCACGTACATGCACCGCATTTGCATGTGCTTTGGCGAGGAAGAGCACTTTCGGGAGTTTACCATGTGCGCCGTGAGATGAAGACGCCGAGGGAGTGTAGGCGAGGGCATGCATCATTATAACATATCATCCTTGCATTAAACAGAGTACTTAGGAATGTTTGATTGTATTACTTTATCATTACTGCTTGACTGAATTGATAACATGTTAACCTTTGCCTTATAGTACCACTGAGTTGATCACTCGCTCCCACGTTCTGGGACGGTGTTTTAAAACACAAACCAGACTCTGTTGTAGTTTCAGGTGATGACGAGGCTCACGAAGTGGAGCCTGTCTTCTATGATGACTAGGAGGAGTTCTCCTACATGCAACTCTCTGGCGGGTCTATGTAGACCTGGAGTTGCGTATCGAGGCTACATGGACAGGGATATATGACATTTCACTTCATTATTTTGTGTCTTTTGGAATTATACTTGTAATTATTTAACTTGGTGACGTTCATACTCTAGGGACTTACAATCACTTATATGCTCTATATACTTATCACAGCCTTCCGCTTGCGTAATTCAATTGCCCCTGGAATATGATATGCTGTTTTGGTATAATCTCACTCATGTTTAATGCACTAATATGGACAACCTTTAATCATCATTATCTATGTTGCATAAGTGATGTGTTGAAACTGGGGAGTTGGGCTTCTGCTCGACCCCCGATTTTCAGGGCGTTACAGTGGTGATAATGTTGTTCTTGTGATTTGGGTATACTTGTGGTTATGCTTCTTATGCGACAAATTCATGTCGAAAATTCTCCTTGCAGGATCCCAGGATCGGAATCTGGTGTATGAACGCTGGGAGCCGAGAATGAGGTACTACGGAGGCTGTCGACACCGAATTCGACGATCGGAATTTTGTGAGACCGGTTTCCAAGTATAGGGCATGACAACTTATATAGACTACGTATGTAGATCATTGACATTTACCATGAGACATGTAGGATTTCTATTTTTTGTTGGCAGGCCGGTCACCCACTTGTACGGGTTGACCAACCTTAAATATACAAAAGAGGTATATTTGGAGTGATGTTCATACATTGAGGTATGGACTTTTCTTTATTGTGAATAATAAATGATGAGGATATGAGTAAGTCGTATCCGTCTACAATCTTAAAATATTAAAGATGAGACTGATCAAGTCGAATAACATAATCACACCATTACTTTACATGTGATCAATGTTATGACCTAAATTAATAGCCAGGTTGTGAGGATATGAGATGAGTCGTACCTCATGTGGAATGACCTACGTATTGTAGGCCTGACATATACCTAGTATTGTCTACTTTACGACATAGATTGTAGCCATGTGCTGAGACTTTTTATCTACAGATTGATTTGATTCGATCTAATCATTTCAACGTGCGAGTAGCCAGTCCCGTATGTAACTCATTGTGTCCTTAACAATCCTCCTCTTGTGTATATGAGGATGATATTGAGTGTCGCTACTTTAGTGTACTATGACGAAAAGCCCTTGATTGGCCATACTCGGTTATGCTCGGAAAGCAACTTGATTGGTTCCAAATTATACATCTGCATGGGAAAGATCCCGTGACAGCTACACTGAGTTTTTAGAACTATAAACACGTACTTGAAGACTTATCCGTCGACAATATCGAGGTTTATATATATATATATATATATATATATATATATATATATATAGATTTTTACAAACGATATTCTTTTTTAAAAGTATATATATATAAGTATTGCTTGAAATTAATTTAAGTCGAAGTTTGTGAAAACTGAGTTTTCAGAATAACTCAATAAGTTGGATAAGTGCGTATGTTGGCTAAGTACTCCAGATGGGAGTTAACTCCATTCGGTGTGGTCATGCGGGGTAGGACAATCATTGCAAATTTGGGTTATTGAGTACTAGTTAGGTGGTCACTTAGTACTTAAACACTTATGAGAAGATTACGGTGATCTAACTAGTCCCATGCCTCTAATTCTTTTGATCACGATGTTTGATTTTGATTGTTATTAGGTGAGTTAGATGGACAATTTTTATTTATTTATTTATTTATTTATTATTATTTTTTTTGCCTATCCCACAATGTGATTGCGTGGGAGATGTTGGATATAGGCCAATGGGCAATCATTAGTGGGTGGGTCCCATGAGGTTTGACAATTTTTTTTTAATCATTTTTTTTCTTAAATAAATATTTAGATGAGGAGATAAGAATAAGATTGGATAATTTATGGTTTCATCTAAACTCCACATACTTCCTTATAAATGGGAAGAGGATCTCTCGTAAATTATACATTGAGCAACAACCAAAGTAAAAAAAAGGAAATTGAGAGATTGATATTTGTCCATTTAGCCTGTCCTTGTGGTGATTTAAGCCATAGATTGTAATCTATCTAGCTTGCCCACCTGAAATTTGGATGCGTCTGAAACTTGGTCTGACCCCTCATCCAAGTGGGACACACATAATGGATGGGCTGGATTTGTGAACCACATATCGGTGGGTCCAACAAATGATCATGAATGTTTTAATGGGAGGGTAACCCTTCTTAACTTTTGTATGTGGTGTGTGTTGGGGGCCTTGCACAAAACCTTAGGATCTAGCCTCTCGAAACAAACTAGAATTATGGAATAATAATGCAATGAAATAAATCAAAGCATAAACCACACAACACAAGAGATTTTTACGTGGAAAACCCTCAAAGAGGTAAAAACCATAGGACCTCGTCCAGATCAACAATCCACTATGAAGTACAACGTTACAACCTTCTTCACTCACGCAGGAGTAGTTAAATAATAAGAGAAACAAAGAAAATGGAGAGATCTAACCGATTACGAGGACGTGGAAGCGTTGAGATATCAAGTGCACAGTAGATCACCTCTATGAGCAGAACCTCCCTTCCACAAGCTTTCTCTCTCTCTCTCTCTCTCTCTTTCTCTCTTTCTCTCTCTCTCTTTCTCTCACACCTTTAAAAGCCCTAAACCCTTTAACAACCCTTGTAAAGCTTTAGGAAACCCTCTTGTATCTTTTCCATACCCTAGAAAACCCTAGGGACTTCCTATTTATAGTTTTAGAAAACTCCCTTCTGCATCCTTGTTGCGAAAGGACTAAAAAATCCGCAATCCACACAAAATCGCGGAACGAATCTGTGTAACCACGACTAGTTGAGCCGAGTCCTCGACTGGTTGAGCGCCACCCACGACCGGTCGAGCACCTCCTTCGACCGGTTGAATTCCCTAGAGAAAAATAGCCCAAAGTCACTGGACTTTGAGTCGAGTAAGGGCTCGACTCCACGACTGGTCGTGCACCAGCCCTCGACCGGTCGTGTAAGGCTCACGACCGATCGAGCATGGGAAAAAAACCCCATCAAATCTCTCCCTTTTTTACTAAGGAGGGATTTACCTTCTTTAAGCCAGCCAGGTTTCTACAAACTTCAAACTTGCCCTTGAGCAAAGCCTTGGTCATCATGTCTGACCCATTATCTTCCGTCTGGACCTTCTCAAGCTGTAACACCTTCTGTTCTAAAGTATCCCTGATCCAGTGATACCGAATCTCTATGTGCTTCGACTTGGAATGCTGACTTGGATTCTTGCTCAAGTGTATAACACTTTGACTATCGCAATAGACCACGTGCTCTTCCTGCTTCAGGCTAAGTTCCTGTAGGAATCTTTTCATCCAAAATATCTCTTTGCATGCTTCTGTGACTGCAATGTACTTGGCTTCTGTCATTGACATTGCTACGACCTTCTGTAGTTTGCTCAGCTAGGAGACCGCTCCCTCTGCAAACGTGAACATGAACCCCGATGTAGACTTCCTGGAGTCTATGTCACCTGCCATATCTGCATCTGTATAGCCCTCTAACACAGGTTTACTGTCACCATAACATAGGCTCAACCTGGATGAGCCTCTTAGATACCGCAATATCTATTTCACCGCTGCCTAATGCTCTCTGTCAGGATTGACAAGCTACCGGCTGACAACACCAACCGCATATGCTATGTCTGAGCGTGTACACACCATTGCATACATCAAACTTCCTACAGCTGACGCGTAGGGTATCTTTTGTATCTCTTCCACCTCTGTCTTCGTCTTGGGACACTACCTGTCGCTCAATCTGAAGTGACCATCCAGTGGAGTACTGACCGGCTTCGCTGCATTCATATTGAACCGCTCTAGGACTTTCTCAATATACCGCTCTTGTGACAGCTAAAGCTTCCTGCTGTTTCTGTCACGGGTTATCTCCATTCCTAAGATCTGTTTAGCCGGGCCCAAGTCTTTCATCACAAACGACTTGCCCAACTTCTGTTTCAGCCTGTCGATCTTCTTGATGTCTTTTTGTATGATGAGCATGTCATCAACGTATAACAGCAGAACTAAGAAATCACCATCTGAGAACTTGCGCGTGAACACACAGTGGTCCGACTCCATTCTGTCATACCCATGCTTCAACATAAACGAGTCGAACTTCTTGTACCATTGCCGTGGAGCTTATTTCAGCCCATACAAGCTCTTCCTCAGCCTACAACCATATGCTCTTTGCCCTTAACTTCGAACCCCTCTAGTTGGTGCATGTATATCTCTTCTTCCAGGTCGCCATGGAGGAAAGTAGTTTTAACATCTAACCGCTCTATCTCCAGATCCATGCTAGCCACCAACCCAAGCAACACCCGTATGGATGTCATCTTCACCACTGGTGAGAATATCTCCTCGAAGTCTATACCTTTCCTCTGATCGAACCCTTTCACTATAAGTCTGGTCTTGAACCTCGTCTGTGAATTCTTCTACTCAATCTTCTTTCTGAACACCCACTTGTTGCTCAGAGCTTTCTTGCCCTTAGGCAGTTTCACCATATCATAGGTGTGGTTCTTATGCAAGGATTCTATCTCTTCTTGCATAACTTTCAACCACTCCCCCTTATGCTCGTCAGCTAGGGCCTCAGAATAATATTTTGGCTCTCCCCCATCAGTCAGCATAATGTACTCATGTGGCAAGTACCTCTTGGACGGCTGTCTGTCCCTAGATGACCTCCTCACCTGTGGCTTCACCGGTGGATCAAGTGGGGGCTGGTCCCCTGGTCTATCTTTTGAAGGAACTCCCTCGTCCTCTGCACCTTGCTGTACTCCCCCGTCATCAGGCACCACAGGAGGAATAATTGGATCCATGTCCTCTAGCTCACGTGAACTAGGTTGGTTCTTCTCTGGCTTACCAATGTCTTCTATACACTGATCTTCAAAGAAAACCACATCTCTGCTCCTGACGAGCTTCCTCTCGGTCGGATCCCACAATCTGTAATCGAACTTTTCATCACCGTACCCTAAGAACACACACTGCCTGATCTTCATATCGAGCTTGGACCTCTCGTCTTTGGTACGTGAACGGATGCCCTGCATCCAAACACCCAGAGATGACTGTACGATGGATCCAGTCTAGTCCACACCTTCTCAAGTACTTCTCCATTCAATGGGGCTGATGGAGACCTGCTTATCAGCTACATTGCTGTGTGCATTGCTTCTCCTCAGAATGTCTTTGGTAACTTCGCATGGATAACATGCATCTGATTCTCTCTACAATGGTACGATTCATTCGCTCAGCCACACCATTATGTTGGGGGGTCTTACGAACCGTCTGTTCATGCCGTATACCCAGGGACTTACAATACTCATGAAAGTCACCAATGTATTCACCACCATTGTCAGTGCAGATGCACTTCAATGATCTACCTGTCTCTCTCTCGACAATAGCATGAAACAATTTAAACACACCAACGACCTCGTCTTTGGATTTCAAAGTATAAATCCAAACCCTCCTAGATGCACCATCTATAAAAGTGATAAAATACAATGCCCCACCCAAGATTTTTGTCCTTATAGGACAACAAACATCAGAATAAACCAAATCTAATGCATGCACTTTATTAACATGAGAAACAAATTTAACGAATGAAACTCTAAACTGTTTCCCTGATAAATAATCAATACAGGTTTTGAGAGGTATACTTGTTACGTCTGGAAGGAGCCGCTTCTTTGTTAGTACTTGAAGTCCTTTTTCACTCATGTGGTCTAGACGCTTGTGCCACATGTCAATACCCGAATCTTCCGCTATGTTTAACCCACCCTTGCACATACTGACACTTGCCTTGTAAAGGGTGCAACACTTCTTTCCTCTGGCTACGATCAACGAACCTTTGATGAGCTCCAACACTCACCAACAAACCGGCTTTCATAGCCACCATCATCCAACCTTCCCGTCGACTTCAAGTTGAGGCGAAGGTCTGAGATATGCTTCACATCCCTGAGAACCAATGTGCAGCCCACATCGGTCTTCACACAAATATCACCGACTCCTACAATATTCGATACGCCGGAATTTCCTATCTTCACGGTCCCATAGTCACCTGACTTGTAGCCTGTGAAGAAGTCCCTGCGTAGAGTCACATGAAACGAGGCTCCCGAGTCTATCACCCAGTCGGTGTCCTGACTCGTAGCCATGAGATGTATATCGTGATCTGCTGAAATAATAATTACAACGTCGCCATTTGAAGCGACCACAGTGGAATATAATTCATCTTCCTTCTCCTTTGCTTTTCCTTTCTTGTCATTCTTTTTACCACGACACTCATGCTTGTAGTGGCCCTTCTTACTACAATTCTAGCATTCAACATCCTTCTTGGTACTTGACTTGTCTCTTGATTTATCTCGGGCCTTCCCGCCCTTTCTGTTTTTTTCTCCCCTTGTTCCTGTGTCACAAGGGCCTCCTGCTGAGTAGACCCCTGAGACTTCCTCCTTGTTTCCTCATTGAAAAGACAGCTAGTAACCTGTTCCATGGAAATCTTTCTGTTTGGTGTGGAGTTACTTAGAGACACCACTAATGTCTCCCAACTGTCAGACAATGAACCAAGCAATAGTAAAGCCTGCAATTCATCATCTAGGACCATCTTCATAGAGGAGAGTTGATTCACTATATTGCTGATCTCATTCATGTGCTCGGCCACAGAACCACCATCCTTGAACTTGAGATTCACAAGTCGCCTTATCAGAAAAATTTTATTACCGGCTGTCTTCCTCTCATATAGCCCTTGTAATTTCAGCTATAGGCTAGTGGCTGAGGTTTCCGTAGGCACGTGGTGGAATACAGAATTGTCCAACCATTGTCTAATAAACCTCACCGCCTTCCGGTCCATCTTCTTCCAATCATCATCAGACATCCTTGGATTTTGCTGATATGCCTAAAATTAGAGAATATAGGTCCTTGCAATAAAGCAAGTCATCCATCTTAGCCTTCCATATGGTCCAGTTAGAACCATTGAGGCTAATCATCCTTGATGAGCCACCTTCCATAATTCAAAACCGATCTTACTCGTTCAATAAACCTGGCTTTGATACCACTTTGTTGGGGGCCTTGCACAAAACCTTAGAATCAAGCCTCCCAAAACAAACCAAAATTATGGAATAATAATGCAATAAAATAAATCAAAACATAAACCACACAACACAAGAGATTTTTACGTGGAAAACCCTCAAAGAAGTAAGAACCACGGGACCTCGTCCAGATAAACAATCCACTATGAAGTAGAACGTTACAACCTTCTTCACTCACGTAGGAGTGGATAAACAATAAGAGAAACAAAGAAAACGGAGAGATCTAACCGATTACGAGGACGCGTAAGCGCTGAGATATCAAGTGCACAGTAGATCACCTCTACGAGCAGAAGGCCTCTCTTCCACAAGCTTCCTCTCTCTCTCTCTCTCTCTTCTCTCTCTCTCTCTCTTTCTCTTTTTCTCTCACACCTTTGAAAGCCCTAAACCCTTTAGCAAACCCTTGTAAAGCTTTAGGAAACCCTCTTGTATATTTTCCATACCCTAGAAAACCCTAGGGACTTCCTATTTATAGTTTTAGGAAACTCCCTTCTGCATCCTTGTTGCGAAAGAACTAAAAAATCCGCAATCCGCACAAAATCGCAGAACGAATCTGCGTAACCACGACTGGTCGAGCCGAGTCCTCGACCGGTCAAGCGCCACCCACGACCGGTCGAGCGCCACCCACGACCGGTCGAGTACATCGGAGAAAAATAGCCCAAAGTCACTGGACTTTGAGTCGAGTCAGGGCTTGACTCCACGACTGGTCGTGCACCAGCCCTTGACTGGTCGTGTAAGGCTCACGACCGGTCAAGCACGGGAAAAAACCCCATCAGTGTGACCCACACAAGTCATGAATTGACTTGATTTTTAAGCTCGAGGCCTACCAGGGAATGGTGCATTTGACTAATGGGGTAGATATTCGTCACACATCACAGTGGGGCCCACAAGCTTAACCTCATGGGAAATTCCCAATAGGTTGACCTCATATTACCATTATCCCCCCCCCAAATAGGAAATGGTTCCGTGCGATCAACCTCATGGGAACTTCCCATGAAGTCAAGCTATGTGGGCCCCTCCATGATGCGTGTCGAACATCAACACCATGCATTTGATGGGTCTTCTTTAAATTATGGGATATCCCAAAAATCAGTCATATACTAAACTCAGGTGGGCTATACCATCTAAAATCATGTGAAAACATGCATAAAACATATAAAAGCACTTGGTGGAGCCCACCTGAAACTTGGTCAAACCCCTCATCCAAGTGGGACACACATAATGGATGGGCAGGATTTGTGAACCACATCTCGGTGGGCCCAACAAATGATTATGAATGTTTTAATGGGAGGGTAACCCCTCTCAACTTTTGTATGTGGTGTGGCTCACATAAGTCATGGATTGACTTTATTTTCAAGCCCAAGGCCCACCATGAAATGGTGCATCTGACTGATGGGGTTAATGTTGGACACGCATCATGGTGGGGCCCACACAGCTCGACCGCACACAAGTCATATGCCAAAAATCAAATTATTCAGATGATCCTACCCATCAAGTGCAGTACTTTTGCTGATCAACACTCAAGCACGTTCGTGGACTTTTCCTACCAACGAAATATTAATAATCTAGATTCCTACAATTAGCGGTCTGCTTCGATTATCTTCCAAAGATCATTCTGGAAGCAGATTGCCCGACTGCCCTGCCCGACTGCTTACCCACGCTCTGCTCCTATTCTAGTCTCCACCCAGCCCAACGCTCTGCCCTTGCGTGCTGCCCAACTCGACTCCATCAAAGGGGATTTCTGCTAGTCGGTGCAATTCTTCATTTAATGCTTAACCCTTCACAGCCTCGATCGACTCTCGATCTTCCATTTCGCAATCCCACCAAGACTTCTCATAGACTTGTTCGAGGTTATGGCTCTGGCTCACCTCGATTTTTTCATGTCGATGATAATATTTCTGCTCCTGCTAACATTCGCCTTACGTCTCATGTTTGCAATCATATTAATTACAATGCTCTGGATGGCCATTGAAGGATGGACGATGCTTATCAGGGACGCACTCTACTTTAGTGCCTTGCAGCGATGGTAGCTGCTCCATGCTTCTCCTTCTCTTGATATGTGGTATATAGATACTGGTGCTACAAATCATGTCACAACAAATCTTGTAAGTTTCTCCATTTAGTTTGAGTACAAGGGAAGTGACAAAATCCCTGTAGATAATGTCAACTGTATACGGAATTGCAAAAGTACCGTTAGATAAACTAAATAGCGTACCTTGTTGAGATGCGAGGCTTAATGCCGTAGTCTTCCGCACCTTACACTCTTAGGGCTGTTGGTTTCGGCGGGAAGAGGAAAATCGCTGCGAAATGGGTAATAATTACCATTTCGCGCGTTTGACTGAGAGAATGACCGCGTGCGATGTAAATAGCGATTTCACGTTTTAAAGATCGGGGATTCGCTGGGAAATCTCAGCGATCCGGCCGAGATCCCGTTCATCTCCATCTATATATCGGTGTGTGCCCCACCCAAACAGCGAAACATCTCTCGCAACGGTCCCTCGCAGGTATGTATTATTCCTGCAAACCTCATCTCTCGCAAACCTCATTTTGCAATCCTGCCTGACCTATCGTCTTCCTCATGACACCTGAATCCTGAATATTTCAGTTGCCGTGCTTGGGCGGGAACAAGGTCGGTCGCAACACTGTGTGGTTAGGATTGAGAGAGAGAGAGAGAGAGAGAGAGAGAGAGAGAGAGAGAGAGAGAGAGAGAGAGAGAGAGAGAGTGATAGCAGAATCCCACAGAACAGAGCAGAGTTGAGGAGAAAATCTCATGAAAATTCCTTTCCTCTTTGAGAAATCTAAGCTTCAAAAATATCAGGTTGGTTTTTTTGGGTTTTTTTTTTTTTTTTTCATTTCCATTTTTTTTTTGTTTTCTCCTCTATGGTGGGTGGGAGAGTACGGTAGAAATGATGCTTGTTTTTAGCTGCTGCTTTGCTTCTCTCTCTCTCTCTCTCTCTCTCCATTTTTATTCATTTTGGTTTTTTTGCTGTGAATTTTTAAATGAGATTTTTGATGGGCTGTGTTATGGAAATTGGTGCTTCGGTCTGGTTGTTTTGTTTCTCAGTTTCTGTTAGTCTTATTTATTTATTTAATTTATTTTCTGCATTCGTAATTTTTTTGGGGGAATTTGGAACTTATGCTTCAGATGAGGTTGTAAAATTTTCCTGTAATGTGCTACCCCTGTGATGAAAAGCTGGCAGATATCTTTGTTGAGCATTGAGTAGTCCATCCAAATTTTTGAACAGGTTGACTGAGAATCTGAAACACACCAAGATCCATAACAGTCTGAACAAAATGCCTCCTAACTGATTGTATATGCCTCAACCCTTTCGATTTCCAAACAACAGTTGCTCGAAGAAGCTTTGCCTCCCTAGTTGCACAAAGAGTGAGAACTACAAAAGCAGATGTGGGGGTGGAGCCATGAAGCAGCAGTTTAATAAAGTCAGGAATGAGGACACCTAGGAAGAGGGAGAGTGAGTTTGTAGCAGTTGGAGTTATGGTTTAAGTAGAAGATCCACGCACCTAAATCATATTCTAGTCCTATGGACAAGCATAATGTCCTTACAATTCTAAGACTGAGTTCAGTAATGGAGCAGATCATCAGTAATGGAGCAGATCATCAGTCAATTGTGATTCCAGTTTGTTTTGGCCTATTGGAGAAAATCCATGCATTGTTCCTATCGTGACCCAGTTATTTGCTAATTTAGTGGATGTTGGCATTTGCAATCAGTGAAAAGCTACAGCAGTTCACTCTAGAGGAATGATATACGGGGACTTATCCTTTTTTGATTTGATGATGGATTAGATTTGAACTTCAATTACCACAGATTTTTTGATCATTGGATGGCCCATCCAAGGAGCAATTCCTTGATTAAATGGTCATCCAAGGAACATTGTAAGCTGGAATTTCGTACCAATGAAATGTAGGATTAATTAACATTTTGTCATCCTTATAGAAATGCCCCTTTGCAACTAGGGTAAAGGCCATCCGAAGAACATAGAATAAGCCTTCAGACTCGAGAACTTATAGGATACTGCAGATCGGTGGTGGGTTTAGTTATTTATTGTATGTTTGTTTGTTTGTTCTGCCAATTGTATGAATATCATACATGCTGATTAAACTGTATGCTTTATTATGCTTATTTCTTGTTTCTATCAAAATAAGGCTATGAAATTGGATTGTCATCTGAATTCAATATATAAGATTGAAGTTATACCATATTTAGAAAATGGATAGCAGCCCCGATATGGTAAATTATTTTAGAGTTGTAAGGTCTAAAAGGAGGATAAGAGCAAGATCTAAGGGCCTGTTTGTTTTTTCAAAGAAATGGTAAATACACGGTAAAGGTAAATCCCCCTATTTCACATGTTTGAAAATTCATAGGAATTCGTGTCTTTGAAATTGGTTCAAAAGATGTAACTTTAATTTTTGAACCGCATGATAATGCATATGATATATCCATTCCGTCCATCTGTTTTACTATAATAAGTGTGGGATCTGCTTCATTTTTTGTCTCATGCTCCAAAATATTGTAATAAAATAGATGAATCTAGGGTAACTGGTCAAATAGGTATGGAGTACATTAAGGTGTTACCTGGGTACCACGTTAGTGGTTGTTTCCTTGACCCTGGGCCCACCTTGATGTATGTGTTGTATATCCATGCCGTCCATCAATTGTCGAGATCATTTTAGGACATGTCCCAAAAAATGATGTAGATCCACATCTCAAGTGAACCACAACAACAGGGATTGAATACCCACCATTAAAAATGATTATATGATCTGATCAATCATACATCATGATCTTGAATGTGGGCCCCTCTTTCATGTCTCAGTGATCGGGATCTAGTGGGGTATGCTAACCACTCGTGTGTTGTTGGGAGTTCTGATCATTACAAACTGCCTGACCTATTGCTTTCTGTTTTTTGACATTGTAATTATCGCACATTTCAGCGGTGTGGATCTCAATCATGATGTGTATGTAGAGTCCACATTATAAAAATCATGAATGGATATTCACCATTAAAACTTTAATATCAGCTTGATCCAAAACTTTACTCCATCGTTGATTTTTTTTTTTGACCGGTCAAAATGCATTATACCAGCGTGTGGCAACGACTTCACATTTTCTGAATCCGCTCCGTTGATCAGCCACACTGCCTCTTTTTAGGCCTTGATCCAAAAAATCAAGCTGATTTAATACTCATGTGGGCCACCCTATAAAATTATATATATAACCTCTAAACTATATGGTGTGGCCCACCTAAATCTGCATTACTGTTTTTCAGTGAGGCGCATCAGATGGATGGATTGAATGGCATATAATCACACTACATGGGCTTATATAAATTAATGGTGGACATTCCATTCTGACTATTTCCTGTGATGTGGCCCACCAGTTTGTGTTATCATCACCGTTTTTGAGATCAACGGCTAACATGAGGCAGCACACCCGATGGACCCTATAGATCCTATGAAAGTTACACCCACCCACGTAGTCCTTGATAGCAAAGTAGCACAACCCGTTCATGCAGAGAAAGCAGCAACCTCATTCTCTGGGCAAAATCTTAATCGTTGGATGTGTCTTTGTGAGTAAAGTCTATCTCTCTTGGGCATAGCTGCATTTCTATGGAAGTCTATCTCTCTCGGGCATAGCTGCATTTAAATGGTCAAAATTCATTCAGCATTATTTCCTGTAATGTGGTCCACTTGAAATTGAGATATACCGCTGTTTTTCTTCTCATATCATAATATGATATATAAAAATAGATGGACGGCATGGATGACACACATACATCATGGTTGCCCCACATAGTACCGACCAGCAGTCAATGCCTGGTGTCAGGGCGGAGTAGGGAATCCCTTCCCACTCTGACACATGCATTTTCCCTTCCTCATCAAACGCGGGAAACCCAATTTCTCACCTCTTTGGAAAGAATTCAAACGCGTGAAATCTGGATGATGACTTCTCACATTCACTGCATTTCCCTGAGCAAGTAATAAATGCTCAGGGATTTACCAACTCCTTGAAAAAACAAACACGCCCAAGAGAATCACTGGGATGGGAATGAAGTGTATCACAATTCTAGCATACCACTTCTTACACGATTTTAGATGCATCACAATTTAGTGGGTCCATTGGTACTCCAGATCAAATTATCTAACATTTAGGATAATTCAGACCCTTGATCAATAAGGCCCATCTTATAGAATTATTACATGGATAAAGTTGCCAATTTCAAGCCTTGTTTCCTCCACCTTTACTCCTGTAATGCTATTTTCATCTTCATGTACTTTGTCATTTCAATCAAGTTGGGCTCTGCTCACCAATTTTCTAAAGACAATGAACTTAAAAAAAATAAAAAATAAAAATAAAGTTACTCCCAGGTTTTATAAACAGGACAAAACACCTTAGATTCTCTAGGTGGAGTAAGAATGAGCTTTACCCATTTTGTGCCTTTCCAAACCCACACTTTTATGGTTGGTTTGGGCTCTACCCATTTTAAGTGAATTCGTCTGTTGTTTTTTTTTTTTTTAAAAAATAAATTTAAAACTTGCATCATTATCTTGGGCATCTTTCATCTTTTGTGTTATTGGGACTTACCAATTGCTAGGCCATTTCATGGATTGGCCAATGATAAAGGGTTTGTATGATGGCATGTCTCTATTCGATTTATAAACTCTTCTGGACCATTGTTCTAAAACTTCTAATTGATCTCAGTGAACTCTGATGAATCTGAGAAAACTTCCAAACAGGAGGTTTGGATAAGCCCACCCACAACCTCCATGCACACCTTTGCACATGGCCAACCTATGGAACGTGCGCCATTTGGGCAAAGCATTAGTTGGAGCCCTCTATGAAGATGACCATATGCATTAATCAGACTGGGTCACCTATACACTAATGCAAAATGACAGTTATGAAAGACTTGCCATCAGTATACATGGAGCCTGCCTAATGAGTGGACCCATCTTCTTAAATCATGCTTGGGGCAATGTCACACAGCTCAGATGCTTCGTGTTAGCCCAAGCTTAGCATGCAGGTCCATTAGCTTTGGACCTTACATTCACTACTCAGATGATTGGGTCTATTCCCTTGTTCTTATATTCTTTATGGTTGTTATGTACATACCTATGATTTTTTTTTTCCTGATCTTATATTCCTTATGGTTGTAATGTATATACCTATGATTTTTTTTTTTTTTTTTCTTTGTGATTGTAGATAGTTTTGTATTGAATCATGAAGTGGACCCCACTTACATAATGTAGTTTTATGAGGTTCATGATGAAATCTTTATATATGTGCAGTTATTGAGTCTCCTCTAGGCCCATTTGGCTTTCACACATGTATTGTGTATGAATAATTATTAAAGGCATGGTTGTTAATATTACCAGGTAAAACATGCCCTAAGTGCAATTGTAACCCATCTTTTGTGATAAAAATGGGTGCAGACAGTTTCCATTAAATTGAGCTCGAAGTTGGTTTTGGGTTAGTTTGTGTCCTTTTTATGCCCAATTTAAGGATTTGTATGTGTGTGTGTGTGTGTATACACACACTATTGCATATTCTTAAGTGCCATGATCAAAGCATTATAATTGCATGGGCTTTATTATTGAAGGGTTTTGGATATGTATTAAGTTATTGTGAGTTGTATGTGATGATAAATTCATTAGGTTATTTTAGTTAAAAGGACATGAATTGTACATACCAAGGATAACTTAATAGAATCAATGTAGATAACTAATTAAATTATATGAGTATGTATAATTCATTAATTAAATCAAATTGAGGTAACGCGCGAGTTCACCGTCTACAGAACCCACAGTATGACCAAACCCTAAGGGCCCGTTTGGACGGGCGGATTGACTGGTAGTGGATGGGATCCGATTGGATTGCACAGATAACAAAACAATTAATGTGTCACCTAGGTCACCTAGGTGTAATTTCCATTCTAACTAAGGGCATTGGACAAAATTATGGGTGTCGTGCCCATACGGGCATTAATGGTCCAAACCTAATAAGGTGGATATATAGATTACAATATAATAACCTATATGGCCCGGTTCACTCCTTTCTTTGTTAAAGGGGTATAGAGAATATTCACTAGGGGGCAATGGATTGAGTGGGATTCTAGTTTCTAGGCATTAGTGAGTAGCCCTTGTTGCACACTCCAACAAGATGGCCCTGTCTGAGGAAGCCCATTGGTACTTAGATTTAAGGGCGTGGTGCAAGTGTCGTGCATTAAAGATCAATAATTGGTTGTGTTTGTCTCCAAACAAACGAAGTTCTACCCAAAAGAATTCTCTATCTTGAGGGAGCCAAACCGAATGGGGTGGATGACGTTAACACCATGAGATTAAATAGTCCATCTTACTACAAAGTTATTAGTTTGTTTGGGCTTGTGTCGTTGACCTTTAGCCAGTCCCACGTTGTGAAAATTGCTTGCATGTTACAACTTTAGCCTAAGGGCCCGTTTGGCTGGTCGGATTGGAAGGGATTGGATGGTATTGGCAGGGATTGGAAGTTAAATCCCGGAATTGGCCAGGCGTGCCAAACAGAGTCGGTGATCTGATCCCAATCTCAATCCCAATCCCAATCCCATGGGTCTTAAGACAATCCACCTTTGCACATGGCCAACCTATGGAACGTGCGCCATTTGGGCAAAGCATTAGTTGAGTCTCCTCTAGGCCCAATCCCAATCCCATGGGTCAACACCATCATTACCTTTAAATCCCATCCAATCCACCTTAATCTGTTCAAATTTGCTTGGGACGTGTTTGGTTTGAGGGATTGGAAGGGATGAGAAGGTTTAATCCCAGGATTGGCTGGGCCTGCCAAACAGACTTGATATAGCAATCCAGGGATATAGCAATCCCATGGATCTCAAGACAATCCACTGACAACACCATCATTACCTAGAAATCCATGCCATCCACCCTAATACCACTCAATCCCTTCCAATCCACTTGGCCAAACAGGCCCTAAAGGAATGAGTCACAATGATGCACTGGATTTCACACCAGAATTTGATCATTAGATTTATTATCCTGAATAATCTAGTTGACTGCCCCATTAATTAGATAAAATTTAATATGATTAAACTGTCTCTTATTAATGTTTAAGGTTTGATGATTTTATTTTTATTTTTTTATTTATATTTATTATTATTATAAATTTTATAACTTGAGCTTTTGCACTTTTTATGTTATAATCATGAATATTGGATATGTTGTGTCCCAATTGAAGAGCCTTCCTACCCTTAGTACCACAATTTTTTTTTTCCTCAGAATAAAAGGATGCATTAAATTAGACTTAGGGGCTGTTTGGCATGTCTAATAATAAGAGCTTATTTGCTTATTCTATAAAAAAATAAGCTGTAATTTTGGTTAATAATACATCTAAAATGGGCCAAAAAATTCGGACAGTTTAACTTGAATAAATTAAATCTCATATGCAATCTATTACGTAATTTTCTACGTGCCTGCGTATCATGCATCACACTGCCAGATTATCAAAGATTTTCCCTATAAGAAAATGGGCCACGATCGGATGTGTCACCCACCATTTTCAAATTTGCAAATAAAATAAAGGGGTGTTATACAAAGCTTGACTAAGATTCGTACATAATATTCAGATTTTTATTTTCTACGAGTGGGCCCATCTTACATAATATTAAAATAATTGTTTATGTCCCTTCATTTATGTCGTATGCTGTGGCCCACCTGAGGTGTGGAGTGGCGTGACTTTTAGGCCAGAAGATCTAAGGGCGAGTATATCAATCTCTTGGCTTGTGACACGTGGCACACTGCAGACAGATCATTCAAGGCCCATAACTTTGCACTTCTAGGGTCCTGATTTCTTCCCTACCAGAAAAAAAAGAGAGATGTTATGTGGGCCCATTTAAACTACATGTCATTGCATGTCATTAAGGTCCTAGACTCCTTCAAATGGCGATGAGCGTTCAACCGTACACGTGGCAAGGTGGTATAGCTGGACGACAGTGCGTACCGTCCAAATCGCTGGCCCAAATGTGGACGGAAAGAAGAAAATTACACTGATAGGTAACGATAGCAATGGGCCGGGCCTAGGCTTGGGCCTAGCAAAATCAAAATTTTGGACAGGCCGGCCGTTAAAGTTCAAAATCCATGACTGTGGGCCAGACCCATTGCCAGGGCTACTGATAGGATGATATAGTAACCATCAGATTTCACCCTTGGAATTTGGACCGTTAACTATTTTGATTTTAACCAACCGTTTGATGGACATCAATTGGACAGCTATGATTGCTTGATCAGCATGATTTGGAGATATCATCTGTTATGGGTAAAAATAGATTGACAAAATAACTGGAATCATATAGAAGCAAACTGATGTAGAGCGGGTCGCGGACAATTACATGGCAAAGATGGATCAGAAAAGGCCCAGTCGGCGACACAGAAGTGATCTGGACCATCAGACCTTAAATCAGGCGTATCTCGCAATCCGGGATGAGTTAGCGGACGAAAAATATATGATTTTGGGGTAGAACGAGCTACTTTAGCCAACCAACCCGCTACGCCGGGTTGCGACGCTCGGAATTGCGAGAAACCCCTGATTTCACGGTCGTTTCCCTGTTTCAATTTCGTTTTTACTATAAATAGTAAGTTTTAGTTTGCTTATAACTCTTCATCCGTCGGGCTTTAGGAGTTGCGCCCAACGTGAAAAGAGCTTAGAATAATTAGGAGAACGGGTTGGTGAAGCCAAATAGGACACTTACTATTTTTGGCCGAAAACCTTGCGCACTAGTAGACATCACGACCGTCTATAAATAGTAAGTTTACTATTTATAGTAAGTCGCGAATTCTAGGAATCCTAGTTGTAGTTGGATTCTGATTTCTTTCCCATTGCTTGGTACCCTTATTTAAAGGGTTGTGAACTCGTTTTTATGAATTAATTAATCTATTTCGAATTTATTTCTATTTTCTGTTCTCTTTTCTCGTGGATTCGAGAAGTCTCTGTGAGGAGTCCAGAGAAGTTCCGTGGATTCGGAATATTTATCCTCTTGAGGAAGACGGTGCTCGACCTCACGTCCTCCCCTGCGTCAGTTTGGTATCAAAGCGAGGTTTCTCCTCGGGTCGATGGCTTCTAACGACGGGTCGGGCAACAATCCCATAGGCGGTGCTCCAGGAAATTTTCCTTTAACGGCGGCAACTTTTCAAGCAGCGCAGCAAGAGAATCGACAAGCCATGCAAGGGCTGCAGGCTTCCATGGACCGCATAGCGAATCTCTTGGCAGAAACCCTAGGGCAACTCCGTGTTCCTGGTGGTAATCCTCCACCACCAATTGCTGAAACCCGTAATCGCCCTGATCGCAGGATAATCCCAGCAGTGCATCCAAGGGCCGTCCCTGAGGACGGGGGCTCCAGTGAAGAGGAGATCGATGACGTGATCTTCCAACACCCCAGGCAAGGCGGCGATCGGGTAGATCGAGACTTCAAGATACGGTTGATATTCCTAACTTCAATGGCCAGCTACACATTGAGGATTTTCTCGATTGGCTTTCTGAAGTTGAGCGATTTTTTGACTATATGGACATCCCTGAAACAAAGAAGGTCAAGCTTGTGGCCTACAAGTTGAAAGGAGGAGCTTCAGCTTGGTGGGAACAACTGCAACTCGCACGAACCAGGCAGATGAAAGCACCAATCCGCACATGGCAACGAATGAAGCAGCTACTACGTGCCCGATTCCTCCCTAGCGATTACGATCAGGTATTATTCCAACAATACCAAAATTGTCGACAGGGTAGTCGGTCGGTGAGAGAGTACGCAGAAGAATTTTACCGCCTGGCGGCGCGCAACGATTTGGTCGAGACTGAATCGCAGCAAGTCGCCCGATTCAACGGTGGATTGCGTATGGCGATCCAGGATCGGGTCCAGATGCAGTCCGTCTGGACGATGAATGATGCGATCAAGTTGGCTACTCGGGCAGAAGCGCAACTTGAACGTCCTAACACACGGGCCTATCCTACTGCGAGGATCACTGCGGCAGGTCCACCCCAGGGAGCTCCACAGCCTAAGGGGAAGGAGCCCGTAGGAGCACGCACTCAACCTCCTATGTCTGAGAACCAGATCAGGGAAGCGGGCAAGCTAGACCCCAAAGGGGCGTATCGACTGCTGCTGGCACAAGTACAATCCCGAACCCTTATGCTCGGCCAAGGCCCAACAACTGCTATCGTTGTGGCCAGCCCGGCCACCTGTCAAATACTTGTCCCCAGCGAAAAGTGGCAAACCTCGCCATTAATGATGGTAGTGCTGATAACGCTTATGAAGATCCAGATATTGAAGAACAGGAGCATACCGCCGAGGACGAGGTAGATGATTCAGATTGGGTTCAGCAAGATCACGGCGAGTCGCTCGTCGTGAGGCGACTATTATATGCGCCAAGAAAAGAAGTGCATCCACAGCGGCATAACATCTTCCGCACTAGGTGTACGGTGAATCGAAAGGTTTGTGATGTGATCATTGACAGTGGAAGCAGCGAGAACATTGTCTCCAGGGGCATGGTGGAAAAATTGCAATTGAAAACAGAGCGTCATCCCTCTCCATATACAATCGGTTGGATCAAGAAGGTCAGCGAAACAAAGGTAACTGAACGGTGCACCATATCCTTTTCAATTGGCAAACATTATAAGGATGAAGTAGTATGCGATGTGGTTGACATGGAAGCATGTCACATACTACTCGGTCGACCCTGGCAATCTGACCGTGACGCCACTCATAAAGGGCGAGATAACATATATATCTTCGTCAAGGACGGCCGAAAGACCATATTGGCCCCTATGGATCCAGAAGGACCACCTGAAACTTCTAAAGTGGATGGTCGTTTTCTCTTAACCATTCGGGACTTCGTGGAAGAATCCAAAGAAACAGGACAGACTTATGCATTAATTGTAAAAGGGGAAGAACTCGAGCCTACCATCATCCCTGAAAGACTAAGGCCCTTGTTGCATGAATTCCAAGAAATCTGGCCCGAGGACCTTCCCGATGGGTTACCCCCTATGCGAGATATCCAACACCATATCGACCTTGTCCCTGGGTCCAGTTTACCTAATCGTCCTCATTATCGAATGAGCCCGAATGAGTGCGAGATTCTGCAGGGACAAGTGGAGGAACTGATCCGTAAGGGTCTTATTCGAGAAAGCATGAGCCCATGTGCTGTACCAGCTCTGCTAACTCCAAAGAAAGATGGGAGTTGGCGCATGTGTGTCGACAGCCGGGCCATCAACAAGATCACCATAAAATACAGGTTTCCTATACCACGATTGGATGATATGTTGGATATGCTATAGGGCGCAAAAATATTCTCTAAATTGGATTTAAGGAGCGGCTACCATCAGATTCGAATACGGCCGGGTGATGAGTGGAAAACAGCCTTCAAGACTAAGGAAGGATTGTACGAATGGATGGTCATGCCTTTCGGTCTTTCTAATGCGCCTAGCACATTCATGAGGTTGATGAACCAAGTTCTGAAACCTTTCATTGGGCGGTTCGTTGTGGTTTATTTTGATGATATTTTGATATACAGTCAAGACGAAACCACCCATATGGAGCACCTCAAGAAAGTCCTTCAAGTGCTCACTGAAAATAAATTGTACCTCAATTTAAAAAAGTGTAGCTTCATGACTGATAGCCTATTGTTTCTGGGTTTTGTGGTTACGTCCACGGGCATTCGAGTGGATGAGGAAAAGGTGAAGACAATCAGAGAATGGCCGGTTCCCAAAAATATTCACGAAGTACGAAGTTTTCATGGACTAGACGACATTCTATCGTCGGTTCGTGAAAAATTTCATTTCAGTAGCATTGTCTCACCGATCACAGATTGCATGAAGAAAGGGCAGTTTCAGTGGACTGACGAAGCTGACAGGAGCTTTGCCGAAATCAAGCGCAGATTATCCACGACCCCGGTTCTTGTACTTCCCAACTTCGACAAACTGTTTGAAGTCGAATGTGATGCCTCATATGTCGGGATTGGGGGAGTTTTGTCTCAAGAAGGTAGGCCGGTAGCCTTCTACAGTGAGAAACTTAGTGATGCACGCAAGAAGTGGTCTACATATGAGATCGAGTTGTACGCGGTGGTCCAGGCACTGCGACACTGGCGACATTATTTGATTCAAAGAGAATTCATACTTTACACGGACCATCAAGCCCTCAAGTTTATTAATAGTCAAGCTAACATTAACCGTGTGCATGCTAGATGGATCTCATTTTTGCAGGAATTCACATTCGTGCTAAAGCATAAGTCAGGGCAACAGAACAAAGTAGCCGATGCGCTGAGTCGCCGTGCAACTTTGTTAGTCACTATGAGCAATGAAGTTGTCGGGTTCGATCGCCTCAAAGACATATATGCCGACGACGACGACTTCAAGGACGCATGGGTTAGATGTCAGGAAGGTCACCCCGGTGACTTACATATACAAGACGGGTTCCTTTTTAAGGGAAATCGACTATGTATCCCAAAGAGTTCGCTAAGGGAACAGATAATCCAAGAGCTACATGGAGGTGGCCTCAGTGGACACCTTGGGCGAGACAAGACGCGAGCTCTTGTGGAAGAACGGTATTACTGGCCGCAATTGGTACGTGATGTGGGAAAGGCAGTCCAACGCTGTTATATTTGTCAGACTTCCAAGGGGCAATCTCATAATACGGGCCTCTACACCCCGTTACCCGTGCCTGACGGCCCTTGGGAAGATTTATCTATGGACTTTGTGCTTGGTCTCCCACGAACACAACGCGGCATGGATTCGGTGTTCGTGGTAGTAGATCGTTTTTCTAAGATGGCGCACTTTATTCCATGTAAGAAGACTCTCGATGCAACACACGTGGCGAATTTATTCTTCAGAGAAATTGTGCGGCTACACGGGGTTCCCAAGACTATTACTTCTGACCGTGACACGAAGTTCATAAGCCACTTTTGGCGGACTTTGTGGACTCGATTCGATACACGCCTTCAGTTCAGTAGCGCGTACCACCCACAGACTGACGGTCAAACTGAGGTTGTGAATCGCACATTGGGGAACCTCCTTCGATGTATTTCAGGAGAAAAACCAAAGCAATGGGATTTGGCCTTGTCTCAAGCGGAGTTTGCATTCAACAACATGGTGAATCGCTCGACAGGAAAATCCCCGTTCCAGGTTATTTGGAGAAAAAAATGGAGAGAAGAGGACGAACAAGCAAGAAAACATCTCGGACACATGAAATAAGAGAGAGGCGCAGGAAAGCAGTACAATTCGGACGAGTACCTATTAGATTGGTCCCTCTGCCCAAGCCCCAGGCATGAGTATTGCAGCAGAACATATGGCAGACAAAATCATGGTATTCATGCGGAGGTACAGAACAGCTACATGCCTCGAACGAAAAGTACAAGGAGCAAGCGGACAAGCATCGGCGACAGAAAGTGTTCGAGGTGGGCGACCAAGTAATGGTCCATCTGCGCAAAGAAAGATTTCCGACCGGAACGTACACACTTTGAAGAATAAAAAGATTGGACCGGTACCAATCATCCGAAAGATCAATGACAACGCTTATGTTGTTGATCTTCCAGATGATATGGCGATCTCACGAACTTTCAATGTTGCGGACCTGACTGAGTATCATGAACCAGCGCATAATGATAACTCGAGGACGAGTTTTTTTGAAGTGGAGGAGACTGATGTAGAGCGGGTCGCGGACAATTACATGGCAAAGATGGATCAGAAAAGGCCCGGTCGGCGACAGAAGTGATCTGGACCATCAGACCTTAAATCAGGCGTATCTCGCAATCCGGGATGAGTTAGCGGACGAAAAATATATGATTTTGGGGTAGAACGAGCTACTTTAGCCAACCAACCCAGCTACGCCGGGTTGCGACGCTCGGAATTGCGAGAAACCCCTGATTTCACGGTCGTTTCCCTGTTTCAATTTCGTTTTTACTATAAATAGTAAGTTTTAGTTTGCTTATAACTCTTCATCCGTCGGGCTTTAGGAGTTGCGCCCAACGTGAAAAGAGCTTAGAATAATTAGGAGAACGGGTTGGTGAAGCCAAATAGGACACTTACTATTTTTGGCCGAAAACCTTGCGCACTAGTAGACATCACGACCGTCTATAAATAGTAAGTTTACTATTTATAGTAAGTCGCGAATTCTAGGAATCCTAGTTGTAGTTGGATTCTGATTTCTTCCCATTGCTTGGTACCCTTATTTAAAGGGTTGTGAACTCGTTTTTATGAATTAATTAATCTATTTCGAATTTATTCAGAATTTATTTCTATTTTCTGTTCTCTTTTCTCGTGGATTCGAGAAGTCTCTGTGAGGAGTCCAGAGAAGTTCCGTGGATTCGGAATATTTATCCTCTTGAGGAAGACGGTGCTCGACCTCACGTCCTCCCCTGCGTCACAACCCAAGGCTAATAGCTCAGAAAAGAAGATGGGATAAGAAGCTCGGCCTGGATTACTGGGCACGACTTCCGCAACTAGCTGCGAGCACCATTTATAAGCAGCGATCGTGGCTCCGATTGATATCTCATTATCAGGACCAATGAACGGCTATAAGTATCGACTCGACCTTAAAGACATACTCCGATCACAATTAACAGTTCAGCCAGATTTGTAGGACCTCAGCCAAACCAACTTAGAGGTCGGCCTCGACTGTCGACCACGACGTCCTAGGAAGCCAACCACCCTGACTTAGACGACGGCATTAACAGTCCACCATGGTCTCCTCAGACCCGACCACCGAGAAATCTATTTCTCACACGAGGAGGATTAATTCCCCAAGATCTTTACTGCGAGAATCCCATCGAGGATAATGCCTGGGATTCTGATTATGATTCCTTGCACGATATGCGACTGTATGACAGATTCATTGTCATGCATATATATAATTAGTACCACGAGGTTGTAAATAAGAGCCCCACCTACGATAGAAGGTATGCATAATAACTATAATTCTACTAGACCAGAGTGTTTGTTCTAACTTTGGTTTGCAGGTCCCATTGTAGTTTGGTTTTGCAAGTGCACCACGGTCTAGAAATGACGACCATATATCAACATCAACATCATCCATCGACAACGTGCCCCGCGATCTGATTGTCTTGGGTAGCTTACATCCTCCACGGGAAGCTTTGCAAACTACATTGGGGTTTTCAGATCTGTCCCCTGGAGCCCATGATCAGGTAATCTATACCATTGATCTATTGTGTCACACTATGGATGGACCAAGCCCTGAAAATCTTACAGACTGGAGCATCCTAGCCGTCAATCTGAGGAATCTTTTTAGTTGAATTTAGACAGTTGTTGTATCTTAACCATTTATCAGTAGGCGAGTAGAATTTTGAGGCCAGGTTCACCATATTGGGTTGAAAGATAGCAAATGGCATACATTACCAGACAACGGATGAGGGCTATGAATGGGCTGGGCCCGACCAGGCCATGGTCTATCAAAACCTAGCTGGGCCCATGATGGGTCAAAAGATATGGGGTTGAGCTCAGCCTGTGATGATCATGCACAACATTAGCCCGAATCTGGTCAACTATTAATCTGGGCTGTTCATTAGGAGAGATCCATCACACATGATATATGAAAAAGATGGTGAAAACCTAAGTGGGCCTAGCTCAGGCCAGCTATCCAACCCAAGCCAGACCGGAAATGGGCCAGGCCTGGCCCCAACTGCCCAGCCCATGATTCAGTTGGGTGGGGACCTAACCGAGTTCCGTCAGGTCTTTTCCGTGGGGCCCACCACGATTTATTTTGTGTATATTCAGGCCGTCCATCCGTTTATCCAGCTCATTTTACGGCATGTCCCCAAAGAAGCATATCCAGATCTCAGGTGGACCACACTACATGAAACAGTTGTGATTGACCGTTAAAAACTTTTTATGGGCCACAGAAGCTTTGTATCAAGCTGATAATTGTGTTTGCCTTTCCTCGAGGTCTGTGTGACATACTGACATTCTCAACAGGTTGGATGGTAAATAAAATTACGGTGGACCCTAGAAGTTTTTAACGATGAAGGTTCAGTGATCACTTTTACCTGTGGTGTGGTCCACCTGAGATTTGGATCTGCTTATTTTTGCACCTTTGCCTAAAATGAGGGGAAGAAAACGGATGGACGGTCTTGATATACAAAAAATACATCTAGGTGGGTCCCACGAAAAGACCTGACGGTACTCGGTCAGGTCCCGAACTGACCGAATCCGCGCGCGATGCGATATCCTAAATAATTTCAGCCGACGTGTGGTGTGGGGCGTTGCCACGTGTAGCAAATTAATACAACTTACTGATGTGACCGTTCATCTTCGTGGGACACTAAAGGAGGACACCTTGCATTATTGGAGTGCTTTCCTTTGACAATCAGATGGTGAACAAAGATTTCTACTCTTGCAGACTGTGATGGTTCATGCTCATGCATTCTGACACTGAACACATAGTGTAAACGTAAATCAAATCAAACCGTCCAGGTCGTGAGACACAATTTATGCGAAATATAAACTGAAATTTACTCAAAACTGGTCTTCGAACTGGCCGATTAGTGGACATTAATCGAACGGTGAAAATGTTAAATTGTAGAGAGTACAATGATCTTAGATTCATATTGTTCAGTAAATGTAATCTCAAACTTACGGCTTATCTAAAACGTGTCCTACCATTTGGATGGTCGATTTATGCTAAATATCTGCCACGTATGCAGTTGAGTGCATGCGTATGGAAGATCACAATATAAATAACTTCCCTTGAAAGCCACGCTCCCTAATGATTTACCTGTTTGTTGCGAAACCCAATGGGCCAGCAGTCCATTTATTTTCACCCGTTGTTTTAGGGCAGATACACAACTCAAGTAGATCCATCTGGAAACTGCGGAAACATTGATGGGTGAATCAAGTAAATTACACGCAATCACACCATAAAGTTTAAATAAGAACAATTTGAATTTTACATGCAACAATTCTATTGAAAAAAACCACGGCACAAAGCGACGAGTAATACACTATGAAAACATAAATTACAAGAGATATAGTTTTACTGATTTGAACAAGTCTTAAATATACTTCACAAGCCGTAGCTATACCCTTGAACTCTTAGAAATGATTTAGAAAGCCCTGTAACACTTATCACTCTCTCTCTCTCTCTCTCAAAACTTGATTACATTTGATATATATATATATATATATATATATATATATATATATATATATATATATATATAGTGTTACAACCGGAATATGAAACAACTTATGCACTTATACAATTCTGTGCACATTTTTAATTAATGGGACATTCGATGCCATCGAACTTACTTCAATGACATCGAGTAGTAACACTAAAACGTTCTAGCAACCAACATGGATTTTTTGATTTTTTCTGATGGCATCGAGCACCTGTCAATGACATCGAGTGGTTTGTTGATGACATCGACCAACTTTGTTATTGACAAATTTAAGACATCAACAACAATCTCCACCATGTCTTCAATCTTCATCAATCATATCTCCTTGTAAATCCTCATCTCTAATTCCGCCTTCCATCATAGCTTTACCATTGCTTCTCATGCACACTCCGTCTTCTATTTATGCATTCGTTAAGCCTAGAGAAGTTATACAAAACTTGAACTTTTCTGTGGGAACTACCTTAGTAAGCATGTTAGCCAGATTTTTACTTGTGTGAATCTTTTCTAGAGTCACGCCTCCTTCTTCAAGCATATGTCAGATAAAATGATGACACACATCAATATATATATAGTACGTGAGTGATAAACAAAATTCTTAGTCAAATTGATCGCGCTTTCGCTGTCACAATTGACTGACACGACCTCCTGTTGAAGTCCTAACTGATTTATTATCCCCTTCAACCAAACACCTTCCTTGAATGCCTCTATCATTGCCATATACTCAGCTTCAGTTGTGGAAAGAGCCACCATAAACTGAAGCTTCGACATCTAACTGATCTCTCCACTTGATAGCACATAGAAGTAATTGAAAGTCGACATTCTATTATCCACACTTCCCCCATAATCTGAATCCATATATCCTACCAACTTGTCCTCTGATTTTTCAAATGATAAAACGTAGTCCTGCGCACCTTGAATATATTAAAGTAGCCATTTCAGTACCTCCAAGTGTTGCTTGCCAGGGTTAAACACATATCTGCTAACAACACCCACCGAATGTGAAATATTCGGTCTTGTACAGACCAGACATACATCAAGCTGCCAACTGCGCTCGAATAAGGCATACGAGATATATCCCACTTTTCTTCATCCTTTTTAGGATACTATTAAGAAGATAGCTTAAAATGAGCCGTGTCGAGAACACTGATCGGCTTTGCCTTGTCCATTCCATACTTCATCAATACCTTTTCAATGTATTCCGCTTGAGATAACCATATCCCACTCCTTTTCCTGTCTATGTGTATGTCAATGCTGAGAATCCCCTTTATAGCCCCCAGATCTTTCATTTCAAATATCTCTGATAACCGAGTCTTCAGTATCCTGATAACTGAGTTTTCAGTATGTCGATCTCAGACATGTGTTGAGGGTCAAATATTGCATATTAGACCCCATTTATTACCTAGACTTACGAGCATGATACTGTTTAACGCCTGATTTTAACTATGTTTGTGATGAAGGGTGCATTTACGAGATTGGACCGAAAGAGGACGCTAAGTGCATGAAATTGACGCTCCAGAATCACCAAGGCAAGGGACGGACTCCAGGGGACCAAGATTGATGGATTTACACGTCAGAGATTCGAGGAAATCAAGCCGTTCACATTAAAAAGGCCTAAAAGTCGTCCAGAATGCAAGATCACCGGGTTCCTACCATCTGATTGGCTCGAGACTTCATAGAGGGCCTGAGGACCTTAAATTAACCGTACACGTCAAATTTGAGCCCTTGGATCCATGTGGAAGTGGCCCAACGGCTTGATCAGCCCATGAATCATTAGACTGGTGCCCATCAGATATCTAGATATGCTTCAATGTTGGTCTCAACCCATTACATCAGCTGAGGAAACAGATGGACGAAGCAGATTTCTCACAGCCATTACAGTGGGTCCCATATGGAAGGGCGTGTGCACAATATTCCGGCACACTAGAAGTACACCGAACCTAAGGAAGTTGGTCAGCGTACGCTGACCGACGCCCTTTCAAAACGGAAATTTCCCTTTTTGCTACGGTAGAATTGAAAACGAAAGTTTCGTGGGCCCACCATGATTGATCAAACAACAGATCCACACCGTTCATTATCTTCAGGGCGAAATTTCGGCCAATCACCATCTTTCCTGCATAAAGACGAGATCTGAACATGATCCAGGGATCCAGTGAAGTAGTGCCCCTGCCTTTAGACGTAACAAGCAAACGTCTGTTCTTAGATGATGGTGGCCCACCATCAGATCCATCTGAAAAATCCACACCGTCCATCTACTAGGCCATAAAAAATCGACTGAAGGGACGTTATTTCTTTTTGAAGGAGCAGCCTCGTACATCGAATAAGCTAGCAGATTCCTGTCGTTCTGGTCGATTACGCAAGACAGTTGGCTATTTAGCTGCGGAAATAGGTTGCGTAAAGAGATTTTTACAGGAGGATTCGTAGGGTGTGGGCCACACGTGAAGAAGGTTAAGAAAAAAAAGGGAAATAGAAAGAGTTGTTGCAGGAAATCCGAAAATCAATGGGATTTCCAATACGCATGCAAACAGGGAGCCACCGCTGTGACTCGATATGGCCCACCTCTGAGATTGGGTTGAGTAATCCAATCTGTCTATCATGCTCAGAAGATAGGATATGCCCAAATCTACCTTGTTTCGCACTCAGAAAACACCCACAGCATGTTCAGATTAGTCTGCAACTGGTTCCGTCACAAGACAGTGCGCAATAAGTTGTTTTCCACCGCCTGTTGCTACGAATTCTGCATGAAGTCTCCACATTCCCATCGGACCGACCTATATTCCAGCTTCTATAAAAGAGTGAGGAGTCATGGGATTTAGGTATCTTGGCTTGGCATTCAATCTCACGTGAGAGAGAGAAAGACAGGGAGAGAAGGAGAATTCTTTTACGTTTTTTTTCGTTGTTGTTTTCTTTTCTTTATTGAGAGATCCAGCCAGTCATGGTTGGCTAAACCTCTTAGCTAGGGCTAAGAGGTGAAGCTTGTAGTGTGATGGGATTCTACGGTTTGGATTATGAATGATGAACTCGTTTGATTGGTTTGATTGTTAGAATGATTCTAGTTTTTAATGGTTTAATGTGACTAATATTACATTAGATCTGCAATGACTTGAGTTTTTCTCCTTTATTGTTTTGATTATGCGGTTAGGAAACCCTGTTGTTCATCATCGTCTCCTAGGCATGGTTGGATGATGGAACGCTTCCTGACGTTCATACATCATACAGATTGATTGTGACTGGGTTAATTTCGTTGTCTGTCTTGTCTCATGGGCATGATATTGTGATGAAACCCGATCTAATTCACACCTATCTGATCTCTTGAAAACTTGATTAAATGAAGTTCAGATTTGATTTCCAGGTTATATCTTCCAACTGGATGAAGATGGGACTCTAAGTCCAGTTGCGTTCATGAATCGATCGTAGATCTTCCTGATCTCTACAAGTGGATCCTCTGAATCCCTAGTTTCCCTCTCTCCGAATTCCTTAAGTTTTATATTAGTATTTCACCATTATTCCCTCTTATTCGCTCGGTTTAGATTTCATCTCATTCTAGTTCTAGTTCTAGTTATTTTCAGATTACGTACAGGTTTCAGTCCCTGTAGATTTGACCTCGGTCTCACCGAGTTTATTATTACATCACAACCTTATACTTGGGGAGTGAACAACATGCTATGACTGGCGATAAGCATGTCATTAACATATAATACCAAGATAATGAACTTCTCATTACTTAGTGTCTTATAATAGACACAATGGTCATACTCACTTCTAGTAAACTTTTGACTCACTATAAAAGAATTAAATTTTTTTGTACCACTGCCTAGGCAACTGTTTTAGGCCGTACAATGACTTTATCAACCTGCAAACCTTGTTCTTTGCCCCTTGTATTTTGAAACCTTCTAGTTGCTTCACGTTAATATGCTCTTTCAATTTCCCATGCAGGAAGGCAGTCTTCACTTCCATCTGTTCCAACTCGAGATTGCATTGGGCAACCAACGCCAATTCGAATATGATAGATACTTGTTTTACTACTGGAGCGAATATCTTAGAGAAATCATACATTTTCTTTGAGCATATCCATTTTCTACCAACCTTACCTTGCACCTATCTTGTTTCTTCTTGAAGATCGACTTGCACCCAATTGCTTTTCAATTGACGTGAAGCTCCACCAGCTCTCACGTCTTATTCTTATACAAGGAGTTCATCTCATCATTCATCAGTACTGCTTTCCACTTTTCGACATTTGGCTCATCAAGACCCTCTTGAAAAGTAGACGGATTTCCCTCATTCGTAATGAGGTCAAATGTGACATTTGAGTCATCCCTGTATCTCGCCTGTAGCCTGCGATCCCGTGGCAGATTCCTTCTCATGGGTGGCTGTTCCACTTGTTCTCTTCTACATGCATGTGTCTGCGTCTTATTATCATCTTGTGTCTCATCTCCGTCTAACTGAACATCCACAACTAACTTTTATGCTTCCTTATGTTCATCCTTATGGAACAAGGATCATTCGTCAAATTTGTCATCACGACTAAGGATGATTTTCTGTGTGACCTAGTCATATATCCTTCACCCCTTCACGCCACCACCATAGTCGATAAATATGTACTTTTTAGCCATTTGGTCCAGCTTATCTCTCTCAACTGACGGTATATGAGAGTAAGCATTGCAATCAAATACACTCAATCTCGAGCAGTCTACCGGTTGACTACCCAACACTTCCTCTGAAATTTTATAATCAATAACAATAAAATTAGTGGATTGATTCACTAAGTAACAAGCCGTGTTAACAGCCTAAATCCATAATTTCTTGCCAAACCCATCATTATTGATCATGCATCGGGCCCTCTCCAAGAGAGTCTGATTCATTTGCTCAGCTACACTGTTCTGCTCTGGTGTGTGGCGCAGTGTTGTGCCTCAGGATCCCTTCATTCTTATAATACTGATTGAATTCCCCAGAAGTGAATTCCCCACCGTTATCTGTCCTCAACAAGTTCACTTTTTTCTCTGAATGTTTTTCCACCACCGCCTTCCATTATTTAAAGTTGGTGAAAACATCAGATTTATTTTTCATGAAATAAACCCACACTTTTCTGGAATAGTCGTCAATGAACGTGACAAATGATGATAACCCTCCACTAGAAACCATGAGCGTCGGCCCCCATATATCAGAATGCACATAATCTAGAACTCTTTTATAAACATGTTTCCTAGATTTAAAGGACAACTACGATTGTTTACAATATACATAATACTCGCATATATTAAAATCAATGATTTTAAAAACTGTAATTAAACAACGGTCAAAAAGTACCTTCATGCCCCTCGCTCATGTGGCTTAAGTGCGCATGCTACATGCGTGCAGACGTGAAATCTGCTACAGACGCTACAACTCTACCTAATGAAGTACTCCCGATCAACCTAAAAAGGTTTCCATTCCTTCGTGCCTTCATGACTATGAGTGCCCCCTTTGAAACTTTAAGGGCATGATCAAACCTGGTAAATTTGCACCCTAGTGCCTCGAGTGCTCCTAAAGATATTAGAATCTTCTTCAAATCAGAAACGTGTTTCATTTTGGTCAAAATACGGTTCATGCCATCAAACATCTTGATGCGTACTGATCCAACATCTACCACTTTACGGGCATTATCATTGCCTATAAACACCTGGCTACCATCGCACTCACTGTAACTGGTGAAACAACTCTGATGAGGAGTCATATGGTATAAGCCCTTCTATCCAAAATTTATTCTTCGTCGAAGTACCCGGATTTTGATGCAGTCAGCACATCACTACTATTCGTTTCCTCATTGGATTTCTCAGTATTGGCTTCCATGGAAGAACTGTCTGAATTCTCCTTTCTCTACTTAGGATTTTGACAATCATTTTTCATGTGCGCCGACGTGTTACAATTCAAACACTTCAACTTGCCTTTGCCCTTGGATTTGGACCTCGATCGCAAATATTAATTGTCTCGCTAAGAATTTCTTCCTCTCGTAACTAGTGCATCTATAGAAGCACTCATGTCACTGTTTTTCTTTCTCATTGCCTTTAACTAAATGATCGAGATAATACTCTCAACGCTAATGGTCATTCTATCGGTGCACAAAGAATCCTTCAATAACTCACACGAAGTCGGGAGAGAATTCAATAGTATACATGCCTGATCTTCATCTTTCATCGTCTCTTCCATATTTAATAATTTACAAATCAACTTATTGAAGTTACTAACGTAGGCCTTAACGTTAGCCCCCTTCGCCATTTTTATATTGAACAATTGTAGCTTTAAATACAAACAATTCTCAAGAGATTTCTTCGCATAAATATTATCTAATATGGCCTATGTACTTGTAGCATTTTTCTCGCTCATGACATTATAGAAGACCTCATCTGTTAAACACAATTGGATAGAGATTCTAGATTTCTTATCCATCTTGTTCCATTCTTCTTCTGTCATAGATTTTAATAACTTTTCAAGGAGATCTTCGTCTAATCCTTGCTGAAATAGGATACCGTTCATCTTAACTTTTCATAGTTTAAAATTATTTTTATCGGAGTATTTTTCTACAACGAACTTCGGGTTTGATGCCATTAATACTTTGCGTTCAGATTTGATTTGCTTCCCAACATTTTCTCTGATACCACCTGTTGGAAACCGCATAAACACCAAGAGACGGATCAAGAAAAGTACACGTAATTGCACAACCAAGTCCAAACAAGAACAATCCAAATTTTACGTAGAAAAATCTTTGTAGGAAAAACCACAGTACAAAACGACGAGTAATACACTATGAAAGCAAAAATTACAAGAAACTGAGTCTTACCGATTCAATAAGGCTCAAATCTACTTCAAAAACCCTAACTATGCACTTGAACCCTTAGGAACGATTTAGAAAGCCCTGGAGCACATCTCTCTATCTCTCTCTCTCTCTCTCTCTCTCTCTCAAAACCTGATTACACTTGATATATATAGTGTTATAACCGAAATAGGAAACAAATTTTGTACTTACGCAATTCTGCGCACATCTTTGATAAGACCTTCGATGCCATCGACGATACTCGATGTCATCGAACTTACTTCGATGACATCGAGTAGCAACACTAAAATGTTCCAGCAACCAACATGAATTTTCCAGATTTTTTCGATGCATCGAGCACCTATCGATGACATCGAGTGGTCTGTTAATAGCATCGATAGACCCCGTTATTGACATATTTAAGACATGAACAACAAACCGTACACCAAAGAAAGTAGTGGGAATAATGATGCTCATGAGCTTATGCCGTAAAATGATATGAGAAAATGATCAATAGACAATTAATGTAGATAAGCACATAGGGTAGGTTGAACTTTGCTCAAAATTCAAAATAAAATTTCCTTATATTTTAAACAGTTGGCATTTATTATTGTGCTTCTACTACGGTGTAACTGTATTTACACCAAATCAAACACGCTCTAAAATTATAATATAATTATAGTTATCCCACCCGCAAATCAATTAATTATATTTATATTCATATCCTAAGACCTTGCATGGTGGATGCCTAAAAATAAGTTCATCTCTTTTCAGTAAAATCTAATTATGTATTAAAGAACAAGATCTCTCATACATATCTGATATTAAGTATGTATTAAAAATCAAGATTTCTAGTATAAGCTAGTGATGACTAAAATGAGATAAACAAGTGTTTTTGCATTTAATTCCATTGTATAATCATTTTATAATACTTTCTTTTATATACTTAGTAAAAAAAAAAATAAAAAAATAATTTTAAAAGACCAAAGTATTATTTTTAATTAATTAACCTAGTCAACAAAAAGAAATAAAATTAAAGGATCAAAGTTTCCTTTTTAATAAAAAAAATCCTTCCCTCCCCAAAACGCGTAGGCATACAGGAGCGTGTCTACAACTATCAAGGCAGCCTTTGGTGATCTAAAGCACATTGGATCCTCCATTAAGTATGTTGTCTAGTGTTCATCCTGGAATGGAAACTCTATGCAAAATTAGGAAGGTGACAAAATAGGGAAGAGTTGAAAAGGGATGCTCACCACTAATTGAGTGTGGGCCCACCATGGGACCATCTAATCTGTTTGTTCATCCGATGTAAATCACCTTATGAAGCTTAGTTTCAAAATTCAGGTGGGCCACACCATGGTGTGAATCACCAGGATGAAGGATAGTTCTAAAATCATGCTATTAAAATCTAGGTGGGCCACACCATGGTGTGAATCACAGGATGAAGGGTAATTCTAAAATCATGCTATTAAAATCTAGGTGGCCACACCGTGGATATTTTGAGGTTTTAGGCATGATTTTATACTGTTTCATATGGTGAGGCCCACATGAGTTTTGGATGGATGTGGCATGCATGATCAAGGCCAAACACTCAAGCTTGTGGGGTCGGCCACCTTATATATAAAAAATCCACTCCCTCCATGAAGTTCTATCCTCGATTCTAGAACCCATGGAAAAGTCAGTGAGCCACAGGTATGGTGGGCCACACCACATGGAATAGTGGGGATTGAAAACTGCTTGTGGCCACCATAAGACTCAGACGTTTTATGCAGCCGTAGTGGATGACTCTGGTTCCGTGAAGAACCGCACCATTTCTTTGGAAGCTAGCTACACGTAGTCATATGGGATTTGCACTCTATAGGAGGAGAGGGTGCATGAAAGAGTTGGAATAGGATGCCCATATTAATTGTGCACGGGCCCACCATGGTTTATATATGCCATCCAATCCATTCTTATTACTCTCTTTCCATCAAGATGAGTAGTATTAAAAAATCATACTATGCTGAAATGGGAATGAAATTTTCTCAGTCCTTTTTCTGTGATACAAAGCTGACGCCTTTTCTGCGTTCCATTAGGCGTTTTCTTGCTTGAGACTGTTTTTTTTATCATCACAATGTAAATTTAGGCTACTTTGTATGGTGAGGCCCACTTGGGTCTTGGATTAGTGTGATGTTGGGGTTAAAAGGCTAACATGTGGTGACGGTGTGATCTCATTCCATTTTAATTTTCTATTATCTAAATATAATTTAAGTGGTAGGTAGGGCCATCATGATCTCACAACCTTAGAATATTCTCTTTACTTTTCTCTTAGAGGTGGGCCACTCCTACATTTATTTTCGTTATCATAGACGGGAACAGGTGTGATTCTATGAAGGGCCTTAAAGAAAAGAAAAGAACAGAAAATTAAAAAAGTCATTGCATTCATTGGTATGGTGGGGTCCGCCCAGAAGAAAGTGAAGTCATCGTCTTGAGATAAATATTGAGGATGTAGCTCTATTTGATTCGTCATGATTATATTATTTGAATGAATGATAAGCTACAATAATGCCACTTAAGGCGGCTGTTGTTGAATGTTCTATCATATCACATGATGATCTTACCATTCATCTTGACCATCCTATTGCATACGCGATCAAAGGAAAAGAAATAATAAAAAATCTTATGGCCCATTTGGGTATGCCACTTAAAAATGACCTCATCTCATATTTATTTATTTATTTTTATTAGTTTTTTTTTTAGTTTTTTTTTTTATACAAGCACTCACACCCCCACACACACCCATGCACTCACACCACTAGTGTGATTTCACCACAATGTGTACTCGAATCCATGACCTCATGTTGAAATTCTTGTGAGTCTATCACTGCACGAGCAAGGACCTTTATTTTAGTTAATCATAACTATGCATGAAGATTATGGTTGTTGGCTATCAATTACTTTTAGTCCTTACTAAAAAAAAATGTGATCTCTTAGCTAAAATAATGATCACCTAAAATGAGCTAAAACTCATTTTGAAGTGGCAACTAAACGGGCTCTTAGTCTTCAATTATTCTAAACCTAGATGGGACACTTGATTTTCTTCTTGCTGGCTGTCTTGTCCAAGATAGTCCTAACCGCTGGTTCAACCAGTGCAAATGGTGAAACCAGTGTTAATTTTATTCATTTGGGCCCTGTTTGGTTGCCACTTCAAGATGATTTTATCTCATTTTAGCTAATGTTAATTAGAGGCCGAGTTCCATGTTGGCTATGAATAAAAAACTTTCCTATTTGGTAATTAATCTGTCCATGTGCCCTATAGTTGGCTTATCCAAGCCATTGATATGATGGACAGTACTATCATGGATGGGCCATGCCAAGAAATCTCTTCATTTGGTCAACTTTGACTTTGCTATTTTTGGCATGTAAATACATGGCTTAAGAGGAACTGCACTAGCATATTTAATAGAGACGAGACAAGATTTGATGTTCAGGTTCTTCCAAACTGAGAGATCTTCTGGGCACGTTCATTTATGAAGGGGGATATCAGATCAATTGCTTAAATAAACCGATTATGGATCCTAGAGGTGGGCAGGATCCGGCCCCACTCGTCGGATCCGACTTGATCGAACCGGTCGGATCCGATCCGACCTGAATCGAAAGCCAGGGTCGGGTCAGATCAAGTAGACCCACTCAGATCCGACCGCAAAACAAGTCGAGTCGGGTCAGTAGCCAATCCGATCGGATCGGATCGGATCTGATCCGGTTGGGTAGTATAAAGTATCTTTTTAATTATTTTATTAAAACTTTTACCCCTCTTTTATACCCGAACGGTGAACCCTAATCCATCTTTACCCGAGCGGCGCCGTATCCATCTCGATCCGAATCCAGGCCACTTAGCAGCCCAACAACCCATCTTCACCGTTCATCCTCCTCCATTCATCAGGTGGGTTCCATTTTTTTTTTTTTTTTTAATTTAAAATTCTCTGTGTATTTTGCCCTGGCTCGCTGGTGGTCCGGCTAAGGTTGGGACTTCGCTGGCTCGGCTGCAGTGTCCGACCTTGGCTCTCCTCCTTTCTCTCCCTCTTTCTCTCTCAGTTTCCCTCCTATCATTTTTTTTTTCCTCTTATCCTTTCTCTTATTCTCTCCCGATTTCCCTCCTGTTTCCTTCCTAGCACGAGAGTCTCCGGGTCGACTTGACTCAGCCAGTTCCGAATTGACCGGACAGACTCAACTCTATCCGCTTCGGTTTGCCTGACTGAGTCGGACTCGGTTCGGGTTAGGCTAGCAAGGATTTAGATCGGATCGAGTCAGCCCGGTTGAACTCGGTCTCAGATCGGGTCGAGTTAGACCCAATCCGGTCCGACTCGACTCGATGGCCACCTCGAATGGATCCCACATGCATAGATTAGGTATAAAAGAGAGTTCTTTCTTCAAAACGAACAAGAAATTGAACTTCCAACAATCATGTAATAGATGTTTTGGTAAGATTTAAAAATAATCTTGATAACCCATAATTTATATAAGAGCTTTGTCGAGTCCACACGTGTTTAGTATAGCTTATGTACTGTCACACATGTGCCGGTATGACACATAGGTTTGACATCCAATCGATTCATCAGAGCTGATGCCCTTGCCTCTGTGCGGCGGTGGAACCCAATCTTGACTGGATAGATTGAATGCGACATTTCATTTATTAATAAAGGTATGGAAGTTCTGGCTAAAGAAGGGAAGGGCACCACTATGTTGATGATGATGGAGAACAAGTGGCAGGTAGCTTCGTGGATGATTAAGATCTAAAGTAATTGGGTTTGAAGGCTTGAAGTAGTGTGTACTATAAATTTGGATGGCCATAGCTTTACAACCTATTATCTATTTCACATGTATGGTATGTTGTTGGAAATCTATTGATAAGTTCTACCCCTTGGTAAAGTACCCAACTTTCATTGACTTCTGAAAAGTTTTGAACAATTCAATAATTTTGGGAGTCAAATTAGGTTTTAAGTAAAAGCTTACTATTTTTAATAAGTTATTGTTTTTGCTATTTTTAAGATTTTAAGAGTTGGGGCTTGTTTGTTAACGCTGAATTTTTTCACTTAACACGGAATTTGGAAAATATTCCATGTTTAGTAGTGTTTGTTAATGCGGAAGAAGGAAAGCACTCTACCATTTTATGCTGAAATTTTTCCGTGATAGGAATCTAGCTTAATGGGGAATCAAGAATGCGCTCCGTGATTATTATTTTTTAATCCAAAATTGTCCTTTGCGACAAAGATTTTCTCCCTTGCGTTATACACATCCCAATTTTTAACATGGAGTACTTCTCAGAGCCCACTATGATTTATGTATTAGATCCACTCCGTCTATCAACTTTTTTATATCATTCTAAAGAATGATCCGAAAAAAGATGCACATCCAAAGCTCAAGTCAACCACCCCACATAAAGTAATGGGACAGGAACGACTACCGTTAAAATCTTCCTGATGTCCATCGTGAAGCTTATTTGCTATCAAATCGCTTTATAAGGTGAAGTAATGGGACAGAAACAACTACCTTGATGAAGGAAAAACACAAAAATTGGCTTGATCAGAGCCTTATGTGGCCCCATGAAGTTTTCAATGATATGCACCCAATTCTTACAGTTTCTTGTAGTATGGCCCACTTAAGCCTTATATTTGCCTTGTTTTTTGTTTTAATTTCTAAAATAATATGAAAAAAATGAATATATATCATGGTGGGCCCTGCAAATCCCTTAACTGTCCATATTTAGGTATATCTTGGTGGGGTAGTACGCAATCCCCTCCCAGATTTGGGGTGCGAATTATGTGCAAATGCCTTTCACATGAAGTTCCTGCCCGTTGGAATCTTAGGTGGAGCCCACCGTTATGTTTGTGATAAATCCAATCTGTCCATTCGTGTTTTGAGATCATTTTAGGACTCGAGACAAAAAAATGAGGAGGATACAAGACTTAAGTAGGCCCCACAAAAGGAAAATGTGGGTAGGAAAATTCATATTGTTGAAACTTCCCTAGGGTCGACAGAGATGTTTACATGCCATTTCATAATGTCATTCCTAGTGAGATGAACTTAAACCACAAAATTAGCATGATTGAAAACTTCTGTGACCCCACGAATATTTTAATTATGGGCATCCAATCCTCACATTTTCAGCCCATATGAGTATTGGATACGACTCATTTTTAGCACTATGTCGTAAAATGAGCTCATAAAACGAATGGACGGGGTGGATTTCACACAACATCACGGTGGGCCCCACCTAAATTTCCAGCGGTGGACTTCCTGGGAAAGGCTTTTCCATGAAATCCTTATCACACCTGGGGCCTACTGTAATATATGTGACTACATCCATACCGTCTATCTATATTGAAAGCTTATTTTATGGCATGATCCAAAAAATAAATTAGTTTCAAATCTTAGATGGACCTTTGTATAGGAAACAATGGTGATTGACCATTTAAAAATTGTTTTGGGCCACAAAAGCTTTGGATCATGTTGATATTTGTGTCATCTCTTCATCTAGCTGTTTGTAACCTTTTCAATAGGTTGGATGACAAATAAACATTTCAGTGAAATTCATGGAGCTTTTAAAGGTAGGAATTCAATCACAATTGTTTCATATGGGTAAATGTGTCAAATTAATATATTTCAAACATTTTAGACGTTAGTTAACAAACAAGTTATTCTAGATTCATTATTAGTTTTCCAACTTCAAAGTCAGATTTTAGATTCAGACTTTAGATTCAGACTTCGGATTTCAGATTTAACAAACGGGCCCTTAGTTGTGGTCAAGAGATCGGGTGGGTTTAGGTACATTTTTACTGTTTTAGAAAAGTTTTCTAGCTAGGGTTGAATTAAGAATCCAGAGTGTTTTAGAGATTCTCTTGCTTATGGATTCAAAAGCTATTTCTGAAAAGAAGATGGTGGTCTTCTTCCTTCAAAGAGCTAGTAGCTAGTAGGCCACAATTGCAAAACAAATGTTCAACTATGAAAATTTTGGCTGAAGTTTTCTCAGCCATCTGCATGTTTCCAAAAGTGTGGCTCACTTTTGAGGTTATGAGATGTATTGTTGGAAAATATTTAGAAGGTCAGACACTAAAATTGATGGATGGATTAGATCTTGCACCTATGTTCCATACTGGCACATACATGGTGTGCAGATGAGCTGCATTTTACATGAGTATGAGCTCAGCAAAGCTCTTCTTATAAATTGTGATCTCTACTACACATTACTATGGGTTTTGGTTTTTTGGTTACACCATTATAATGGTGATAAAAACATCATGAAATTGTATGGTATTTGGTGCAACCAAACACAACCTTAACTAAAAAGAGATGTAATAATTTCTCAGGGAAGCTAAAATGGTTTTATTTGACCTGATTTGATACGCTTTTAAATGAGACCATATTTATAAAATTCTAACATCATTTGGTAACTAAACTAAAACTGTAATGCAAGCATATATATGTCAATTGTAACCACGCAAAATCCATAGCCCGGTTGCTGTTGGGCAACTGCGAAAGCACACAGAAAAGAATCAAGCAAAGTACTATTAATTACACAACCAATTCCAAACACAAACAATATGAATTTTATATGGAAAAATCCTTGCGGGAAAAAAATCACGGCACGAAGCGACGAGTAATGCACTATGAATGCAGAAATACAAGAGATAGAGTGTTATCGATTTGAACAAGTCTCAAATCCACATCACAAGCCTTAGCTATGCCCTTGAAACCCTTATGAACGAGTTAGAAAGCCCTATAATTACTCTACTATTTTCCAAATCCCGATTATACCCGATATATAGTATTATATACTCTTACAATTGGAATAGGAAACAAATCCCGCACTTATGTAATTCTGTGCGTGTGCTCAATGGAACCTTCAATGGGACTTCAATGACATCGGCAATCTGTCGATGTCATTGAACACTTTCGATATCCATATCGAGTAACAACACCAAAGCATTCCAACAACCAACATGTATTTTTTAGATTTTTTCGATGGCATTGACATTTGCTCGATGGCATAGAGTGGTTTGTCAATAGCATCGATATACCTTGTTGTTTACAGATTTAAGACATTAAACAACAGTTGCGACCCCTTGTTTGATTAAGTTCTATAATACAACCCAAAATCCATGAATATTACAACAGGCCTAAGTAAGTTTCAATAGTGGTTGTCCACATCTCGGTATTTCTTATGACATGGTCCACTTGAGTTTTGGATTTGTTTCATTTTTTTTTATTTTTTATATCTTGCCATAATTTAAGCTAGCAAAATTGATGGATAGAATGGATTTCACACTGACACTGCAGGGGGCCCCATGAGCTTTTGTTGCGCGGGCTCCATAAGACACTGTTCTAAAATTCATGTGCTTTTTAAGACTAACTAAATACCTTTAATTTAATTAAAAATCCTCTGGCAACTTTTAAAAAAGTAAAGCTTTATCTTCTTCGCAGGCTAATTATGAGGGTAAAATTGTTGAGCAGACGTGTTAAAATCATTAAACCTCAAACAATGTCTTTTTCTCATCAGGCTGTTCATAATCACCCTCGGTGAATGAAATGCTCTGATAATCACGCCCATGTGCCACGCGTACCACGTAGAAAGTGAAAGGACTGGATCTTGTGGAAAGTCAGTCATAGTCAATCTTTTTATTTTTCTTTCGAAAAAGGTGAGAGCACAACACATGTAATGCAGTGATAGAGTCAAAAACTTGTAGTACTAAAATTGCACTGACAAGATAATATTAACTATTTTTTCCTTTAAATTTGGAAGGCCCACTAATTTAACCATTAATCATCTAATTGATAGCAATTAATTGGATTAGTATGATTCCAGGTATATGCTTCATCCGTAATGAAACCTAGAAATTGAATGGTCCACATTGGCTGTATGCCAGTGCCACGTATAAAAAGATGAGTCACCATCATCCTTTAAATTGTGAAAACTAACATAGCAGTCTAGCACCCAAAAGTTGGGATCCACGTGGTTACACAAATGCGTGCCACGTGCTGACTAGAATCTTATCCAACATGCATGCACGTGAATACACTCTCAAAATAAACCATCTCAATCATCAGCTGAATTTATAAATCGGACTTAGCCCCAAAATCCCATCGGTTGGATGGTCCAAGTTCATATGAACTTAGGCAAATGTGGACCGTGTAAGTTAGGATACTCCTGTCAACTCGATTCATGCAAGTAGAGAGGAAAGATAGTGTAATACGATTATCAAGCTTGAAGAGACGATGGACCAGAGTGGCACCCTTTACTACCTTCGGCCCTTTTTGGATTGATAGAAAGGAAAGAAAATGCAGCCTAAAATGTTTCGATTGCTCCATAATATTAGATATTAGACCAAAGATGCTGTTATCCCATATTTAGGATTCCAAGAGAGATGGTACTGGTTGGCTTTTCCGATGGGATATTCTCGATTTTTGAATCACTGAAATATTTTTCTTTTGAACTACTTTTTTTTATTATTATGAGCAGGGACTTCTTTTTTAAGAATAAGTAGGAAGCACAATTTCTGAATTCTATTTTTTTGTAAAAATCAATATATTTATTTTCCCACGTCCTTCCATACATAGGAATTCTCAATTCATTCTATGAGATTGAGATAGGAATCCTACTACAACTGAAGGAAAAGAATCTCTCAGACAGTTAAACACACAAGTGCCACCACCAACCTCCCATGGCTTCACATGTGTAGACGTTCTATCATCCATTTTTAGTTGCTTCACATGTGCATACGTTCTATGATCCATCTTTAGTTGCTTCACATGTGTAAATATTTCACTATTCATCTTTTGTTGTGTTATACAATTACCGCTATGCCTCCTGTGCCACCATCCATTTTCACTTGGGCTCCAAATATATAAAGCACCTCAAATGTGCCGCATGCACCAATTATCCATTATCCATTTTATGTTATTATCCATCTTATGTTATGTAGCACACATGCTTCTATGCCACATGTGTCACTATATCCATTTTTACTAGGGCCCCACATTTACAAAGCCCCTAAAATGTGCCCCACTAACTTTCATTGTAGAACACACGGGACACTACACCACATTTTCCACCATCCATCTTCACTTAGGCCTCACATGTGCAAAGCACCTCACATGTGCTCCATGTGCCAACTTTTCATTATTCATTTTCACACATGCCACAATGCCACATGTGCCACCATCCATTTTCACTTGGGTCCACATGTGTAAAGTGCCTCAAATGTGCCACATATGCCGACTTCTCATTGTCCATCTTCTATTATGTAGCACATGTGCCACTACGCCACATGTGCGACCATCTTCACTTGCGTCTCACACGTACAAACCGCCTTACATGTGTTGCATGTGTCAACTTACCATTTTCCATTTCTTGTTGTGTCGTGGCTGCCATCCATCTTTTAGCTTGTGCCTTAAATATATCACATGTGCTATTGTCCATACTCAATTACTCTAATTGTGCCACGTGTTAATTTGCCTATATGCACATGTACCACCATCTACCTTCGGTGCCCACAGGTGTCAAATGTGCTAATGTGTCACGCGTCCCATGTCATACCACAACCTCAGGAACTTTTGTCAGTGTAAAGCTATTGAACTTAACCACTCACATGTGCCATCATCTATCTTCAAGCGCCCCATATTGTCACATGCCAATAACTACCGTGGAAAGCTTTTCAATAATTTTTTTTTTTTTTTTTTTTTTTAATTATTAGAGATAGATCCCAAATTTTCAAAGAAAACATTATTTAAAAACAAACATGGAAAACAAAGTTTCCTTTATCATGATTTCTTGGAAATAAGGTTTCCCAAGAAACAATGTCAAGTACCTCTCTTTTGTATGCAGATTGGTTGCAGATTCACTCTCATTTCCTATTACATCTATTGCCTTTAAGAAATCGATTGTTTTACCCCAATTACAAAACTATCTAGTTGTAGATGTTTGGGGCTACCATATTGCAACAAGTAAACAAATATGCTTAGCATCATCATGGTATCATGATGTTGTTAAAAAACACTCATGCAGGACAAACCAAACTACTAAAGAAAAGGTCCTAATGGGTAATACTTAAAAGACAAAGGAAAGAAATAAAAAAGAGATAAAAGACATAAAGTTACATGGTTTAATAATATGCTTACTCCAGAAGGCAACAACATAAAGTTTTTTTTTTTTGGAAAAAGGATGCTTTCATTTCATGAAACAAAAAGATTTATAGAAGATGAATCGCAGCACCCAAGATTCGGGCTCTCCCTGACAAAAGGAAAGGAAAGCCTATCGTAAGGAACAAAGAAAACTAGCTCGGGGCCAGACGGACCACTAAAACAAGGGGATAAGAATACTAGGTCCCCCTCCTAACTGTGCCTAAACTCATCTTGTCGAGGAAAAGGAGGCCCCTGGGAATCGGCGGGAGGTCGGCTTGGCCCAAAAACAGAGCCAACCTTTGGTTTTCACTCTCCAATTTGGCCAAGGCATCCGTCGGCCTGTTCCCTTCTCTAAATATATGAACAAACTTTACATGATTGGCTATGCTGATGTTCTTGATTCTATCGATCCAACACTTCCATTTCCAACCTGTAACGGATCGACCTGAAAGGAAATTCACCACCAGAAGAGAGTCAGATTCCACTAGGATGTTTGAGTGCCCCAGTTGGAGACAATATTGAAGACCATCATGAATGACCCGAAGCTCCGCTCTTGTGTTCGAGGCGACACCATAGCCAGCGCAAAAACCGAAGCAGAACTCACCTTTCTCTCCTCTGCAAAAGCCCCCTCCCCCAGCCGCGCATTAAAACTAGAGAAGCAGAATACAAGACTCACGATATCTCATTGTTATGGACGCTGAGGATCTCGAGCCGTGTGAGATTGACTCGCTTTTTCATGGGTTGCCTCGCTAGAGGGCTTTCATTTGGAGGTAAGAGGGTGTTATATTTGACCAAAGTCGTCACTAACCAATTGCTTCGAATCTACATTCGGTTAGACCTTATAGAAACGCTTAGGATTGAGAACCCTAAGATCCTTAACCTTAAGATGACTCTTGAGTTTGTGTTCTAGAGATTTCAAATAAGGGACCTCAACTATAACGAGGGAAGGTGTTAGGCACACACTTTGCTCGTACAGATGTATAGTTTTTACTTCACAATATCTGACTAATTTTTGAGAAATATAATTATTTCTCATATGCAGGGGATGTAATGCGATACAACAACACTGCTGATTGATCGATCCTAATTTTTTATGAAAATAATCCTATTATATCGACAAGCCGCAATGTATATATTCGAAACGATCGAGTGCAAGGTGCAAAATATATAGAAGTGTGATGTATGGGATGCTCGATGAAATATTGGGGCTTATGATAAAACAATGGCTAACTAACTAAGGTTTTTGGTGGGCCAGCTCCAATTATATTGGCAAGCCATGGAGCATATGCCCACTGGTTGGAAACAACAAAACGATGAAATGCGATGTAATGCTGATGTATATGACAAAATGATGGCTAACTGGCTAAGATTTTTGGTGGGCCAACTTCGATTATATCAGCAAGCCATAGAGCATACGCCTGTAGTTAGATGCAAGAAAACAATAAAATGCAATGCAATGATGATGTATATGAGGAACAAAAGGATTGAGAAGGGAATAAGTCTTACACAATGCTAATGCTCTGCTTTGGTTTAAGCTTGAATGGTTGGATAGATGGTAGTATCATATGGCTAGATTGAGTGGCTCATATTAGGACTTAGGTGTTGTAGGAGGCTTGAACTCTGGCTAGGCTAGACTAGACTAGGGCGGGATTCTCTCTCTCTCTCTCTCTCTCTCTCACACACACACACACACACACACACACACACAATCTCTTTGGTGGAGGGATGACTTGATGACTAAGGCTAAAGGATCTTTAGGATATTCTGAATCTATTGGATGTAGTGGATTATGATGCTTGAAATGAGAAGGGGAGGAGGCTATTTATAGCCTAAAAACTCAGTTTTTCAGTAATTCTTGGTAATCCTAGGGGCAAATTGTGGTTTAAGGGCTAGGATTGGAGATTGCCACATGGCATCATCTCATGAGTTGGATGAGGTGGTAAAATAGTAGTTTTGGATAAGGAGATGAGCATCAAAGTAAATACACCTCAACCACATACTTAGGGTATGAAAAAGTGGGATTCCGCATGCTTGAGGGACATCAACTTGAAGAGGTGGAGTGCCACGTGGCCGGCGGTAAGCTGGTTGCTCGATCCCCACTTAGATTCCCTACTTCGGCAGGCAACCTCCCCTAAATGTGTGGAAGCTATGCTGTAAAGGAAGCTATGTTGAGGTTTTGCATGGTACTTCGATTGGGCTTACTTTTGGGTTTAGCTAGGTGAGTTGATTGGGTTGTTGGACTAGGTAGGCTGACCAGGTGAGTTGACTCAACGAGTTGACTCATCGAGTTGACTAAGGCTCGAAGGTTTTAGGTTCCTATAGTTTATGATTAGGTTGATTGGGTTGACTAGGTTGAGTTTAGGGTTCCTAGGTTTTAGGCATCTAGGGTTATGGTTTAAGATTGGGGTTTTGGTTGACCATCCATTGGTTCAAACTCAATCAATTATTAACCTAGGGTAGGGTGTCTACAAATGTCCCTCATTGGTAGAGGTTGTGTGCAACCGAATGCCAAAGCGAGTGGACACTCCATCATTGCCGGTCAGTCATAAATTGCAGTCTTGATTTGTTGCTTGCCTTTGTGTCCGTGTCAGTTAGTTGCTTGAAAATAGATAACTTATACATATCGTGAGGGTTTGAGGAAAACGTTATGATTATCTCTGTGTGGGCCGCCAATCGTACCCTTTTACTCCCGATCGGTACTAACATCAGAAATATATAGTAGAGCCCTTGTGCTTTCTGTGGCCTTACGAGGGTGTTGACCCAAATTGGAATGTCCGTTGCTTCCCAGATCACCCCAGGAGTACTTGTTTTGCTTAATCACCAAAGTGGTTAGCTATCTTACGTTTTCTGCGGCTTTACGGGGAACTCATTATACTGACTTAGACTCAATCAAATTGTATAAGTATCCATGCCCAGGTATATGTGGGTGATATTTTTCCATGTAATCTTCTGGTTTTGATACTTAGGTCACAATTTGTCTTTTTTTCTTTTCTTTTCTGTTTGAATGATTTCTTCTGACTAGTCTTTGTGTATCGTCTTTTCTTAACATTAGCATTTGATACAATAGAACTGACATTAGAGTTAGTCCAATCATACTTTGATGTGCATTTGGATTCGATAATTTTCGGAGAAACTGTGAGACATTGGATTGTATTTGATTTTACGCTGACTCCCAACTGGAGATACAAAAGATCTTTTAGTGCCTTGAAAGTCTGGCGCTTTATTTTGAAAATATTTTGTGATTTTAAAGTCGCCCCACTCTAGGGATTGATACTCTGTAGGGTTTTATTGCAAGATGATTTTGAAATAGGTCCATCTTGGTTGTCTCCATTTAGGATGCCTATGGGATTTCAAATAAGTTGGTTTTTATTGAAAATATGTAAGGGGCTGGGGTGTATGTTGGTTGTGATGGGGATTATGGATTTTAAAGATTTTATACTTTATTGATTCGATTTTGGTTGTCGCAATTAAAACTGAGATATGTTAGGGATGGTTTATGTGATGTAAGTCTAACTAGTGGTTGCGATTAAGAGTCCGATTTATTAGAGATGATTGATCAGTTCCATCATCTCACAAGATAATTAGACTTGCTTGTTTTTGGGCTTACCCAGAATGTTGGATGTGATTATCTCTGACTTTTATTAGAGATGGTGCATATTTGTCCATGGATCGCGATCAAGATTTCAATTTGTGATCAATCGAGTCCGTCGTCCCTCCTATTTACGGTCAAGATTCCGATTTATGATCGATCGGATCCGTCGTCCTGTACATTTGCGATTCTTTGGGGATTAGAAGATATTTTTGGTGTTTTCAAAAGATGATTCGATCCATCATATTGCAACTGAACGATTGCAATTGATGCTGATTTTTATTGAAAATATTTTTTATGATTTTTTTAAAGTGGGGCCACCGTGATATATATGTTTTATCCACACGGTCCATCTATTTTAATAGATTATTTTATGGCAAGAGCTCAAAAAGTGGGTAGATGGAAGGCTCAAGTGGACCACATCATAAGAAACAGCGGGGATTGAACTCCTACCATTGAAAACTTCCTAGGGCCCACTGTGATATTTATCTGACATCCAACCTATTCATAAGGTCATATAGACTTGAATAAAGGGAAAACATAAATGTTAACTTGATCTAAAACTTCTATGGCTCTAAGAAAATTTTTAGCTGTTGGTATAACTGGACACCAAGTCGAGCTTGGCACAACTCGACTCGGTTCGGCCAACAGCCTACCCCGGATCAAGTTCAACTTGGCTCGGTTCGTTCAATAGCTCATAATAGCTCGAGTCAAGTTCGAACTCGAGCTTTCGAGCTGAGTTCGAGTTTGAGCTTTCGAGTCAAGTTCGAGTTCAAGCTATTGAGTCAAGTTTGAGCTATCGAGTTCGAGGTTGTACATAAAATCCAATGCATAAAATTTAATCCATCATATATATAGAAGTGAAATTCAAAGACAACTTATAAATGGAAGAGTGAAGATATTACAAACTTATAATATTCACAACATTAACTTAATATCTTCTATAGGAGGAATGCCTTCCTGACATATAACTATAGCTGTGTCCATGATAATTACCTCATACATTTGAATAGGATCCATCACTTTGATCGTTCGATCCATTTTTAGATGCGTTTGTCTTTTTTTTTATTTATATATTTTTTATTTTAATTATTATTATAAGAGATTCGTTTGTTGAACTTGAATTGCTATCTAAATCTTCATATAAGTAATCGTTCACCTCTCCTGAGTCAGAAGGTGCAGAGAGTTTTCCATATACTCTTGTATAGTTTGAAAAAGATTTTTTAAGCTTTGTTTGTGAGCAAATTTATTTAGAGTACCCGACACCCTGTAAAATGCACTAAGATTGAAGAGAAACTTAGATGGTTTATCACTCTTTTTCTTTTGCTCGTGCTTGATCCTTGTCATGCCTTAAAAATTGGTACCCGAGCACAGAGACTACGATCCCGAGTTCCCGGGTGTAAACTTAGCAAAAATGCACACGACGAGTTCCCATGTGCCAGATAGTCCGGTTAACATTCACCAATCAGAGTAGTTTTAAATTAGCGGCATTAAATGTTTAACATAGATAACTACGCCTAAAAATAGATAGCTAATATTTAAAATGTATAATTCTAATAGTGGTGTGTGCCCAAATGAGGATTATACAAGCCGCAATATACATAGCTAAAATGATTAAAGTGTAAAGTTTTCAATTTTGGCCCAATCCTCCAAAACATAACGGTGGTGGTGCAAGTCAATTTAAGCCTATCAATATGAGATCTCGATAGTACCTACATCGATAATATCACTTGCTTGGTGTTTTAAAATACCGTCCCATGTGTAAGTGAGTAGATAACTCAGTGGTTTCATTAGTTCTAAGTTACACACGTTATCGACTCAATCAGTGCAGGTAATGATAAAGCAGGTAAACAAATTCCTATATACTCTTGTTAAATACACAAATGTGATTACGAAATGATACATGTACTTCACAATCCAACATTCCATCACAAACGACTTCAATGCCTATTTTGTATATTCCAATACTTCCTCATTACGCGACTCTAACGCCAAATTGCAACATCCTATTCTAGGGCCTGTTTGGTTTTCCATGATACACGTAAATCACGGTAAATAAGTAATTATTACTTTTTCGCCTTGAAAATCGAAACAAAAGTGTTAACTTAAATATGTGGACCCCACCGTGATGTATATGATATATCCACACCGTCCATCTATTTTATTAGAACATTTTGGAGCATGAACCAAAAATGAGGCAGATCCAACACTCAAATGGCCCAAACAAAAGGAAACAATGGCCTTAATTCGTCCACCATTGAAAGTTATTTTCTTCACCGGGCCCACATTGAGGTTTTTTCATCATCTAACCCATTCATAGGGTCACACAGGCATGGATAAGGGGAAAACACAAATATCAGCTTGATCCAAAACTGCTATACGCCCCAAGAAGTTTTTAATGGTAGGCATTTGATTCTCATTGCTTCCTGTGGTGTGGTCCACTTGACCTTTAGATCTGCCTCATTTTTTTGCTCATGTCATAATTTCGACTGGCATAACAAATGAACGGTGTGGATAAGTAACATACATCACAATGGGCCCCACATTGATGTTGTAAAATTTTTGATTTAAGTGTTGAAAAAGTAAGTTGTCACATCTGCATTGGGAAAGATGTGGTAATTACCTAGGTAAATAATTATTGCCCATTTACATGGTAATTACATTTGAGCTGGAAAATCAAACAGACCCCTAGTGAAATGCGATTGATGTGTATGATTATTCGACTGATTATTAATTCTACTTCTTATAGCAGATTGATGAAGCTAGGATATCGACGTTATATCATGAGTCCTTATTCAGATTACGTGGCTCGTTGCGGAAAGTAGCGACTCATCACCAGTGTCCTTTGATCTAAATTTAGGTATCACTCGTTATATCTCACAAACCAATACTTTTAAAGGTAATGCATGATACCCAAAAGTATGAGGATAAACCTGTGATGGGTCGTCACCCAAACACTGAGTATGATCACTCAATTCAAATGTGCGGGCTTGTCACATAAAACAAAAATACAACAAAGAAAATGGCTCGTCACCCAATTCCATTCACACCTGGGTCATTCGAATGGTACTCTGGCACGGAACTATCGGCTGAATATTTAACTTAGGTTGTTTGAACAACAATCTATCACCTCCATTAATGCTCATTAGTTATTATGGGGAAGCTTGTCACCCAATATGTTACTAACATGGCAGGTTCGTCACCCAATGTTTTGCTTATGTGGCAAGCATGTCACTCGGGCGTATGCCGACAGATCAGACACAGTGTCTCATACAACCATGATCGGCTCATGAGTCTTTGTGGGATCGTATCGCATTAACGGTTATGAATGGACTCATTCATTGAGAATGATGTATCCTGAATTTAATTTGGTTGTGTCATACATTGTGAACATACATGATTAATCGGCTGTTAGACTAATTTGATTGACCTGGTAGAATCTTAGCGCAACTGGCATTGGGTGCAAGCATCCCACGTAGTCCAGCTACTATTAGTTGTCTGTGTTCAACCCGTGTTGATCGAACAAGCCTATGATGGCCAGCCTAACTCATGCCACCTCTTGGTTTATTCGATTTACTAACTGACCCAACATCATAAGCAATTCCAAACATCACTACGAATTAACAATTCATCAGACAATCACAAAAAGATTTCATATGAAGCCTAAATTTAGCAACACAACCACCTAAGCATTTCATTGAACATGTAAGCATTAATAACATAATACAATTACTTAGACATTTCATTGAATATGTGAGTATCGATAATACAACACCATCACTTAGGCATTTCATCGAACATGTGAGCATCAATGAAACAACTAATAGTACATGTTGCAATCAAATTTGAAATATAGATATGTTAACATACACCAAGCCATATACAACAATAAATCATTAACTGAGACCCTCAAGGGTCGATAAATAGCAACCTAGGAATAATGATCCATAACTTAAGAGAAGATTATGCTATCTAATCGCGCTAGGGTTAGGGTTTTATGGAAAACCATCAATTCCTATAGAAACATTAAGATTATTGTGAGATTCATGAAATTGAATTTACGAAGACTTATATTAGAAAGTGAGGTCCAAATCTTACCTCTGATTGCCGATGTAAGGAATCCGATGAAGAATCTAAGAGTGCTCGAGGATTTGGTTAAAGGGGAGAAGGGAAAAGGGTGCACAACACTCACACTATCTTTATATCTTCTTTCTCTCTTTCTCTTCCAATCGCAGGGACAAATTTGTATGAGGAGAGGGGGTGCCCAAATGAGGGCCTTATCTAGTGCCAAAAGTGGTGCAAATGGCCCCAAAGACTAAGTATTTAATATTATAACCATGTGAAAGGTTATTTCTAGCTTTTAGGATCTATTATGAGATGTAGGGTTCGATATACACCGAAGGATAGTTGGCCCTAGTGATTATCTATGTATGGATTGATCAGCCCGCCATTTGGATGTGTTGATTGACGGGTATAATCAGAAGTTAGTTCAACGGCCACCGATGGTCGATCGGGGCAGCGGCTATACAGATATGTGCATAGTATTAACTTAGTTTGGTGCCTTAAATTTGGTCACGATCTCACGATCTGAAAACCATAACTTAGGCCATGAGTAAAAAGGGACATTTAACTTAAGTTCCTAATAGACTCTAAATGTATTCGCACATCTCATGCACTTGTCTTACGAGTCCAAGTTGAGCAATTCATGACGCGATTTCAGCTTGATGTTCCACGATGGACATCAAGCCTACTAAGACAAACACTTTAATATAGTCTCGGGTTTAGTGGCTTACTAACGAGCGGTTTAGAGCTTGTTCGAAAAATCAGGGCATTTCAGGAATGAATTGGATAACGAGATTTCTTGTGCACGATTATTAAGGTTTGGATTAGTTAAGTTCATAGTGTGGCCTAGTCGCAATTAGTGAAAATGATGATTTGATCCTAACCACCCTAAACCATTAGTTCTTAGGCTAAAGTAGTAACTAGGTCAGTTTGGTTTGTTATTAAGATTTGACCCTTAGTTGTCTCGGCTTTTGGTAGGTCTTTATTTACTTGTGGTTGTCTTGATTAGACAGCGATAGGTTGACTAGATTTGTGCCCTAAATGAACAAAATCACGAGGATAGACTCAAGGTTTAAGTAATCAGGCAGATTTGTTGGCTTCTTACGGTTGATTAATCAGATTTGTACAGTTCTTTACTGGTACCACCTGTGTATAGGCTCATCTCGAACATGAAAGGTTAGTAAATGACAACATAAGCTCATTATAATGAAAAATTTTCAAGGGATTTTGGAAATTCAAAATAGTGAAAATCTAGGATGTTATAATCCTTCTTCGACATCATGTTGTCTTGGAGGACATCGTTGATGTTTAGAAGGCTCTTTCATACTACGTTTTAAGGCGAGTTCTAATTTCTCTTTTTCCAATGCTAATTATTTAGCTTCATCCTCTACCTCTTCCCTAGTAGTTCTCTGATTTTCTACTCTTCTTGTATCAGAACTTTCACCAATTACAACTCTTGTGGAAGGTTTAAATGGGGTTGAAGGTTTTTTATTTGAATATAGAAGAGTCTGAAAAAGAAGCAGGACCTCCTTTTGGTCTTTAGGACACAATTTTATATCTCCACACTGACATAATAGGTGTAACCCAAGACAATTAGTTTTGTTAACAAAATTTGGTCACACGCAAATGACATGCAATCTTTATTTTTTCAGGCCTTGGGGAGTGGATTAGGGAACCATAGTCCCAAACGTCAGTTGATGGGTCAGATAACGACATATTTATATTCCATGTTTTGAAAAAAAACATAATGTTTTTGGCACAATTAAAATTAAAAACTGAAAACTTAACGTAAAAGCTAAACAAAATGCTTGAATATGATAAACAAAATTAATAATAATATATGCTCTACTAATTAATATAATAAAAAAATGAAATAAAAATCATTGCATTTCTTTAAATGTACATGTAAATTGTAAAACATTCAAGTACATAATACATTGTCACGCCCCAAACTCGAAAAATGGGCTCACAAAATTCCCAATTGCTGAATTCGGTGCCGACAGCCTCCATAGTACTCCATTCTCGGCTCCTAGCGCGCGTACGCCAGATTCCGATCTTGGGATCTTACAAGGAGGATTTTTCCAACTTACATTTGTCTCATAAGAAGCATAACCACAAGTTTACCCAAATCACAAAGGCAACATCATCATCACATATCCACTAATATAAACATTTGAATACAATGCTGAAAGGGAAATATATATATTGAAAATCAAAGCTCCAGAAGTCAGCTGCACACTCCAAGCTCGACGCTGCTGCAACCTAATGCCACCTACATGCATCTATCATGCATAAGCTTATGGAAAGCTTAGAGGGTGATGTAAGTGTGTACACAAGATAAGTGTCAAGTATTCAATACAATGCCTTAATCATACAATATCGGAATTACTGGCAAGATCATGAATCATACGATATCAGAGTAAGCGGAAATACTGCAAGTCTATAAATAATACAATATCAGAGTACACAATACAGATCAACTATGCAAATGAAGAGTCATAGAGAGTCAAATATCAGATGTCGAGGATACAATGCAATATGTAAATCCTGCTAAGTTTGTCTAGGCCATATAAGTGCAGAAACATAGCAACCCAAAATGCCATATGCCTGTGGATGTAATGTAATATGTGATGTGAATGAAATGACCAAGCTGGAGTGTGAAGTCGGGATGATAGTACGTAGTATCGTAGGCTACGGGGTCCACCATAAGGGACTTCTATCCAAACCAGTCCCATACCTAAATTTGGATAGTCAGACTCAATATGGTAAACTCCTGATCTCAGGTTAGTCGCGCCCCAACCGAAATCCTGGCCATTGCAAAGGTACACATAACAAATAGCTGCGCACCAGCAGCCCGAGTGGATAATGAATGAATGAATGAATGAGTGTGCAACTTCAACTCCTGCTCAATAAGTCCACATATCAGTACTGTACATCTCTGGGATCATCACCGGGGTCTAGTACACTCCAAACTGGCTACCGCCCCTGCAGGCTATGTAGCCCAGCGAGTGAAAAAGACGTCACTACCCGCCTACCAGCAGTATACCAATGCCCACCCGGCTCGTTGATAGCGGACCTATTTAGGAGCTGGTCAGACTCAGCCTAACTATGCCTACTCCCTCAGGCGGGTAAGGCCACACCCCCTCCCAACCGACCATGACACAGTGGGAGATGCGACCTCCTAGTATTCGGCACTCGGGCGCTCATGTATCCACTCGGTCTCAACGTTGGGGCATCCTCTGGTACCAAGAGGGTTTAAGGATTTTCACCCAGGGCCATCTATGACAGCCCGATGCTAATAATAGATTTTCGGTGTCTCATCTGGCCATCCACGATATGCCTGTGGAGGTTACGACCTCGATGTCGCTAGGGCGTATAGTAATCACAACACACAATGCAAGGTGCACGAGTCAAACAATCCAATCATGCATCAATCCTGCGCATACCGTGCGCTCATATGAGATAACCTCTGCCTATCTAGGAGTCTCATAACAACCTGCCCAATGTCATATGCAATGGTCAATCACATCTCATAACAAACATGTAGATGATGCGTATGGGCATGTATCATGATGCTATACTGTCACATACTCATAATTGGTATCAATAACCGGCATCAATAATCGACCTTGACAACGTGGACATTTAACCAACATTGCCCCCAAGGAAAAGTCCACATAGAGCCTAACATATAGTGGACCCATGGCCTCACACGAGGGCCAAAAATATAACACCATGGGCCTCACTCAAGAGCTTAATACACATCACGATGGGCCTTTCACATGGACCTAACATACATCACAATGGGCTCCATAGCCTGGCCCTCAAATGCACCACAATTGGCTCATACAATCATAATGGGCCACGTCACATGGGCCTAATACACATCACATGGGCTGCATCACATGGGCCTATATACATCGGATGGGCCACATCTCATGGGCCCCGAATACATCACAATGGGCCACAACCCATGGGCCCTAAGCACATTGCAATGGGCCTCTCACACGAGTCCATTATGCATCACATCAAGGTGGGCCTCAATGGATTGCCATAAATACATCACATTGGGCCTCATAATATCAAGTGGGCCGCATCACATGGGCCACATATACATCACAATGGGCCTCTAACACGGGTCTAATATACATCACAAAGGGCCACATCTCATGAGCCTTATATACATTACATTAGGCCTCGACAATCGGAATCGACCTCGATGATCATAATCGACCTCGATAATCGGAATCGGCCTCGACCATCAAAATCGGCCTCAATAACGGAATCGACCTCGGTAAATGGAATCGGCCTCTACCAAATGGAATCGGCCTCGACAAACGGAATCGGCCTCAACAATGGAATCAACCTCGACAAAAGGAATCGGCCTCTACCAAACGAAATCGGCCTCGACAAACGGAATCGGCCTCAATAATGGAATCGACCTCTACCAAACGGAATCGGCCTCGATAATCGGCTTCGACAATTTGACTCGACCTTGACAAACGACACTAATGATCGATAATCAACACTGATAATCGGCACCGACAATCAGCATCGATAATCGGCACCGATAATCAGCATGTAAACAAGGTGAGGCCCATAGAGGAACAACCGATCAACCGTAATATAAGGATCGACCCTCGGCTGGGGTTATATTAAATCCGATAGCACGAAACCATTCGTTTATGGGGAATGGGGCCTGGGTTAACCCACAAGAGAATTATGAGAATCGGCCTTGACAATCGACCTTTTCAATCGGAATCGGAATCGGCCTCGACAATCTGACTCGACCTAGGCAATCGACCTCGACAATCGAAATCAGTGAGAATGGACCTAACATGGCCTAAGGGAAGGTCACAATGTGGACATTCAACCATCATTGCCCATCAATGTGGACATTTAACCAACATTACTCCCAAGAAGTGGCCCACATAGAGCCAAACATAAAGTGGGCCCATGGTCTCACATACAATCATGATGGGCCTCATTTACGTCATATTCGGCCCACACAAAGGCCTCACATACGTTTCATTGGGCCTTATATAAATCAAATGGGCCGATCAAATGGGCCGAATCGAATGGGACGAATCAAATGGGCCGATACAAATGGGCGGAATTAAATGGGCCGAGCCAATGGGCCGAATCAAATGGGCCAATACAAATGGCCCGAATCGCATGGGCCGAGCAAATGGGCTGAATCGAATGGGCCGAACAAATGGTCGAATTAAATGGGCTGAATCAAATGGGCCGATACAAATGGGCCGATCAAATGGGCTAAGTTAATGGGCTGTATCAAATAGGCCGAGTCAATGGGCCGAATCGAATGGGCCGAGCAAATGGGCCAATACAAATGGGCCGAATCAAATGGGCCAATCAAATGGGCCGAATTGAATGGATCGATCAAATGGGCCGAGTCAATGGGCCGTATCAAATGGGCCAAGTCAATGGACCGTATCAAATGGGTCGAATCAAATGGGCCGAATCAATAACACACCATTCATCCATTGGTAGATCATTATATATATATATATATATATATATATATATATATTATATATATATATATATATATATAGATATATATAATGAATCATATCCAAAGATCATTTGAACCATACCACAAATGGCAGTGGTGATCAATGATTCACATTGTTAAGAATTTAGAGGGCCCACCGTAGCATTTATTTCCCATCCAGACTGTTCATAAGGTCACAAAAACCTGAACAGTGAGGGAGAACAAATATTATATTGGTTCAAAACTTCCGTAACCCAAAAAGGGTTTCAATGGTGGGTGTTCAATCCACTGCTTTCTGTAGTGTGGTCCACCTGATAATTGGATCGGTCTTATTTTTAGTCTCAAACCAGAGACAGTTAGCCAAATGGATGGACGGTTAGGAGGCGAGCTAGCCAAATGGATGGACAGTTAGGATGTAAAATATACATTAGTGGTACCCACAAAGCTTGCTGTCGAGATGCGGCAGCTGTGGCTGTAGGCTGTAGGCCCACCGTCCATCAGACGGACGGTGTGGATTGCACAATGATGGACGGCTTGGGTACATACGGTGGCCCCATACACATGGACGACTGGGGTGGTGCCAACCACACAGCAGGTGGTCCCACAGTCCCTGCAGACGTCAATACAGCAGCTACATAGCTGCTGTATTGTTTTTAAACGGCACAGGTGGGTCCCACGTGGGGCCCACAACAATCATTTAAAATCTAATATAGCTGCTGTATTGTTTTCCAAACTACACAGGTGGGTCCCACGTGGGGCCACCACAATCATTTAAAATCTGATATATATAATATATATATATATATATTATATATATATATATATATATATTATATATATGAGTCGGATCCTCTGTTATCGGTTCAACAGGATTTTCCTGTTACCATAGTGGTTTTGGCGTCCGAAGTTTTTATTTATTTTTTTTATTTTTTTCAGTGAGTGTTGACGTGGACCAATGAATTTTAGGGTATTAGGAATTCTCTGTTGACCGGGTAACAGAGAATCCGGACTCATATATATATATATATATATATAATTATATATATATATATATATAGATATAATATATATCTAATCCACCTAGCATCCAGCCCCCTCCAGCAATGGACGGCTGGATGTATTCGGTGGAGTCATAACGTGGGTATGGCCCCCCCAATTACAACCTGAGATATTATCTTATATTATATATATATTATATATATATATATATATATAAAATAAAAATATAATATGATATATATTATAATATTATATAAACTCAGGAGCTCCAGCGTCCAGAGTTTGGACGCTGGCAGGTCATCACGTTGAGAAGTGTGGGTCCACATTGTGTGGCCCACCAAAAATTAGGTTGCTGACATTTGTGTTTTGCATGGACGGTACATGTGCAACACATATATATGGTGGGGTCTACACCAGTGGGCCACTACCCTCATCAAGCTGATATTTATGCTCCTTCAGTCATGCCTGTCCAAATGGACTGCCACGTGGGCTCACTTGGTGGCCGGTATGGATAAAATACATTCATCATGGTGGGCCGCAGAAAAATAGGGAAGAGAGTGTTAGAGAGAGAGAGAGAGAAAGAGAGAGACGAGAAGAGGAGAGGGACCCCGCCACTATGGGCCCTCTCTTTTACAATGCATACATCAAGTGGGTCCCACAATAAGTGAGCCCTTAGAAATTGAAATCAACGGTGGACTACCCACCTTTCCTTCTTCTTCCTCCCTAGTGCTCCAAGGCTCCTAAGAAGCTCCTTCAATGGTGTAGATGATGATCTAAGGGTTGGATGGTGAGGATTGAGGGGGGTAGGAAGTGGGCCAACTTAGCTCTCTTCTTGGAGGACTTGGACGTTGGATCTCTCCTTGGTGCTTGGAATGAGAGAGAAGAGAGAGACGAGAAGAGAGAAATTAGAGAGAAAGAGAGAGACAAGAGAGAGAACGAGAAGAGGAGAGGGACCCGCCACTATGGGCCCTCTCTTTTCAATGCATACATCAAGTGGGTCCCACAATAAGTGAGCCCTTAGAAATTGAAATCAACGGTGGGCTACCCACCTTCCTCTTCTTCCTCCCTAGGCTCCAAGGCTCCTAAGAGCTCCTTCAATGGTGTAGATGATGATCTAAGGGTTGGATGGTGAGGAATTGAGGGGTAGGAAGTGGGCCAACTTAGCTCTCTCTTGGAGGACTTGGACGTTGGATCTCTCCTTGGGTTGCTTGGAATGAGAGAGAAATGAGAGAAAGAGGGGTGATGTAAGGAGAGATGGATGGGTGTGTAAGAAGAGGGATGAGCTTGGTTGAATTTTGGGTGAGAGAGGGATGGGTGGAGAGAGAGAGAGAGTTGACTTTGGGTAAGGTTGTGTAAGAGATGTATGGGTTGAGTTGCTTTGTACTTGATTGATTTGATTGATGGATTGATGTGACGTGTCGTAAAGATTCTCTCGCAATTCACAACGCGTGACGTTTTCCTTGAACTGAACCCGACCCCACTTCTCCTGGAACGGGTATTGAATCGGCGCGTGAGTCACGGTGTTGGAACCGCGACAACGGCATGGTCGCTGAGGTACAAGTTTCGGGTCGAGCTGACTTCGGTATGCAGGACTCCGCTTAGGATCGTGCGCAAACGTCGGATACAGGTCGAGGGTTGCCAGAATTCGACTGGGAGGACTGCGAAAGCCTACGGAACGGTATGGTATAGGATACGGGTCTCACATACACCACTTTTAATAGATTAACAAATAACAATAATTTATGACTTGCTTCATGTTCATTTTACTGCTAGTACAGTCTCGTCTTGAGACTCGATCTCATCCCCATCCTCATCTTTATCCTCAATATTAAAACTACTACGGTACTATCTTTCCAAATCGGACGTAGCCAATCTTGTATACAAATTAATGCTTCAACTATTTTTAGTGAAAATGAGCTTCGATACTTACTCACGACCCCACTTCACGTGCTAAAAGTGGATTCTGATGCCAATGTTGAAATTTGAATTGACAATATGTCCCACGCCATCACTGATAGTGTAGGATATTTTAATTCACTGACTCTCACCTTCCACCATAACCATCACAAACCTTGGAGGGTTCAGTTACCTCTAGAATAAATCTTCATAAAAATGAACTTAACCAAGTCCATCTTGTACCGAGGATCCACTAAGGCCATTAACAAATAGCATTCGTCCGGTACTTATCGAACTTCATTTGCATACCAAGTGTCATTAGCTTTAAAAAATCTAGGCCCTTACTGGTACTTTTTAGGGCTTCCTAAATCTTCCATAGAGACGAAAGAAATAAATTTGTGGTGGGATACTTATTTTAAAAAAAAATCTACATGTAGTTATAAAAAACTTTGAGAAACTTATGAACATGCTTTTCTTTACTCAAATCATCTTCAGTAGGAAACCAAGCATACGTTCTGTCACGCACCAGATATTTAAGGAATACAATCTCTAATTCCATGGCTGAATCCAATATTTCAAAAGTTGAATTCCAGTATGTGTATATATCTAACTTCAATATTTTTTGAGATTTCACATTCAAATGTTAGATTATATCACTCCATGTGCTCAGTCTTGAAGGTGGCCTCCCTTATGTATTTTACACTCTCTTATTTTCTTTATAGTGGGGTCAATTATTTTAAGCTCTTATTATATAATCAAGTTTAATATGTAACCACAACACCTAACCCAAAATATTTTCTTTCAAAAAATAAATTTTCACTTGTCTTGAATTGGTTACGTAAGAATGAAATTACACTGTCATTTGCAGATGTATTATTTAAAGTTGTTGAAGAGATTTTATTTATTATTTTTTTTTTCTAATGCCCCACTCTTTTGTACAGCTATAAATGCAATTTGAAATAATTAAACCGATATGAGAAGGAGGAAGGCGACAAAAGTTTAAAATTGTCTTGTAGAGTTTTCAATCTTTATTAACGTAGTACGTAGTTAATGAAATGTATTCATTTCTTTGATTGGACATCATATACAAATCAAAAGTTAAACTTATTCTAGAGACTAATGCTAACAGTGCTTTCATTTTTATCTTCTCATTTGCATATATCTTCATGCACTCTCTCTTCACAATGGTGCAGGAGGCATTCTCAACTTGAGAGATAAGGAATTTACAGAAAGATGTGAAAACTTTGCTCTTTATAATTTTAAATGATTTTTCTTCAACAATTACTAATCTTGCATACCACTATTTTTTTCTTCCCTTTATCAAACTTATGAGTGAAAAATATACATTGAGAGTTGTCCTCTTAAAACTTGATAAATGACAACAACCGTTGGCCTGTAATTAAAATTTTTGGTCTCTTTAAACAACTTTTCTTATGTCTGTTTAAATGAGTAGTTGATTCGCTAAGATTCTTAGTGTGTAATGATTTGCAATTGACCATGACTTCTTCAAAGTCATTGTAACGCCCCGTGTTTTCAGGACCCAAGTATACAACCCATTTTCCAAAAACTCGAGTGTTAACTTATAAAGAGCCAAAGTCCACATGTATTTTTTTTTTCTTTCATCAGAGTAAGTAGATGAGCGTAGTATGGACAAATTAGACATAAAGGAAAGTTGCATTATCATTTAAATATACAAGAAGATACCCATGATGACTTATACAAACCAACGTCCCCATTTTTACAATACAAAATGAAATAATATTACATGTGAAATAAACTAAATTGCAACAATCTTGGGATGTGAATCCTGAAGCAACCCTGTGAACAATATCGGCTTGCTCTACACCTGCATCAACTGTTACGGTTTGATAACGTCAATGGCTATCGCAGTGAGGAGCACTCTTTAAGATTGCACACTCATCATTCATAATCTAATATAGCTCGCAAGTCATGAAAATGAATATATTAAACAGGACAATCCATAATCATGATCATACACTCAAGAATCAAGCCAGTCAATAGAATCTCATCATAAGCGAACATAATCGCAATCGCACTATAAGGATATATGTTCAGGTAATCAAATAATCAACCATACGACTTTCTATTACACCCGAAAATTACATTGTACGTGAACACCGCAAGATGGCTAGAAAATTGTTAAGCGAACACCCGCTTCACCAACAAATTATGGTATAAGTGAAATCCATAAGGTGAATAGAAAATCAACCTTTAAACCTCTACTTCACTCGGGAATCATATGGTACGTGAACATCGCAAGATGTCTAGGAAATCGCTAAGCAAACACCAGCTCCACCAGGGAATCATGGTACGACTGAACACTACAAGATGAAGAGAGAATAACATACTGACGTCTACTTCACCCGAAAATCATATCGTACGTGAATACCTCAAGATGGCTAGAAAATCGCTAAGCGAACACCCGCTCCACCTGGAAATCATGGTACGACTGAACACCGCAAGATGAAGAGACAAACAACACACAAACTCTAGACCACCCGAAAATCATATCGTACTGAACACCGCAAGATGGCTAGGAAATAGCTAAGCGAACACCCGCTCCACTTGAAAATCATGGTACTACTGAACACCGCAAGATGGCTAGAAAACCAACATATAAACTCTAGACCACCCGGAAATCATATCGTATGTGAACACCGCAAGATGGATAGAAAATCGCTAAGCAAACACCCGCTCCTCCCGAAAATCACAATACGATTGAACACTGCAAGATGGCTAGGAAACAACAAGAAGTGTAAATATAATCAATAAGCCACAAAGGGCAAATGAGTGATTCAAACCGCGTAAGACAAATGTGGACCGTGGGATCATAAGTCCAAGGTAAGATCCATAATTCATCATTCAAGCACAAGTTGTAGCATATAAATAAATTAATACATATACCATAAGGGATAACATGTTATCATCGAACCATTCATGCATGTTATAATTTAAAAGAAACGTTTATCGCCCAACACATGAATTAACTATGCAACAAGTTAACATATTCAATAGTAAAGTAAATAACTCAGTTAAGGGAATCATGCCATCATCTATATCCAGATTGACAAAATTAAGTGGGAAGCTCAAAGGGTGAGTCCTCACGTTATGTTTGAACCGCCTGCACTATCGCTAAAAATGCACGTTTCCTTGGAATCAATTCCTACCATCAATTGCAAAGTTGTACAATTAGACCCAAGCTTACACACTTTTTAGGGTTAGGGTATTAACCTAAAGTTTAGGTTACTTAAGTATATGATTTTATCCTAGAATTTAGGTGTAGGGTAAGTCTTAGGGTTGGAAATCTAGCTAAGGTATAATTTATTGAAATGTTAATTTGCTAACTATAACATAAATATTATCATTTATGATATAATTAATATTAGTTTGTCATTGTAATAATAATAATTATGATGGTCGTACACGGCATCATGTTGTTAATGGAAATATTTCTGAGTAATGAATGAGATATAAATATCTAATAATTGTAACTTTGTTTATAATAACTAATATTAGCATAAATAGTTCATTAATGGCTAATCATATCTATATTAAAATTTGTCATGATAATAGTAGTAAGGATGATAATTTGTAAATCGAATTACTTTAGTTTGGGAAAAAACGTGTCAACTCACCATAGTCGACTTGCTAGTTCAAAGGTTTACAATTTATTTATAGTTAGGACCAAAGTTGGGATCTTGGTCATATCATCTAGTGGGCTTTGACCCACACTCTAACTAAGGTCAAGGTTTGAGAGATACAAGCTTAATAGCGACAACATCTAATTAGGTTATCAAATATAATTTACAACATAAGAGGGTGGAGGGCTTTATACCTCGACGGAGGTTGGATGTGGCCCAACTTGATGCCCGACGAGTTAACTTGAGAGGTTGAGTTGACAAGGCCACCGCTCTTCTTCTCTCCTTTCCTCCTCATTTCCTTCTTCCTTTCTTATTCTCCTTTCCTACTGCTAGAAACACAACATGACCTGAACCAGGACCAACTCGAGCCGAACTCAACAGATTTTAGCCAAGTTGACTCAGCAGCCATCTACAACTCAAACGCTCTCCCTTCTCACCTTCCCTCGCTTCTTCTCTCTTCCTCTCCTTCCATTCTTTCTTGCTTTCATAACCCAACAACCCAACCAGCTCAGGACTCAACCTGATCAAGATCGAGTGAGTCGGCGACTCGGTCCGGCTTGAGCTAGTGTGGCAATGCACTTCTCCCCCATTGTTTCTTCCTCTTTCTTCTCTTCCTTTCCTGACCCATCCAGCAAACCTGGATCCAGAATCAGCCCGAGTTGAGCTGGTGTGGCAGTTGAGCTGGTGTGGCAGCAGCAGCGGCAGCGGCGTTAGTGGCAGCAGCAGCGTGCCTCAGCTTGCGTCCAATCAGGAGTGCGGCAGCAGTCCTTCCTCATTTTCTCATTTCTCTTTCTCCCCTGCCTTCCTCTCTTTTCTCTCCTCCTCTCTTTCTGTTTTTCTTCTTCCCTTCCTGTTGCCTCTCTGACGGCCAGACGGGCTACGCATTCAGACCGAACTTGGTCCGAGTGACGCTGGTGCGGCAGCGGTAGTAGGTTGCAATGGCAGCGACAGCGACGCTTTCCCTCACTCTTTTTTTTTTCTTTCTTTCTATTTGGGTGGGCTGCCCTAACCGAATGAGAACCTAAATAGGGTTCCTTTAATTCACCTCTTAATGCTCCCGACCCCACTAATCCTGGTCAGTTAATCGGTTGGCTTTACTCCAAGCAACCCGATCATATGAATGGGTTAATGCCCTGTTCGGCATGGTCCTCATCAGACATTGGGGTTGATTCTATGAGATCTTGGTCCACCTAATGGATGGTTCAGATCTACAAATAGGGCCCATTGAAAGCTGGTCGATATTTCAGCCAATGGAGAAGATGACGGCCCTTGCTAATGGCAAGCCCTAATCGGACGGGTATCTTGATGATCTGACGCGCTCGGATGGTGTGGATTGCTTCTTTGATGACTGCGAGGTCCTTCAGATGGACGGTGATCAATGGTTCTATTTAATGGGTTCGAGACGCGGCGACGGTTGCAAATCTTAGCTTGACTATGAAGGAAACCCTGGTACGAACGGCTAGGATGGACTTTCAATGAAAGGCTGAGATCCGAGGAGGAGCTTTCACGCGGATTGCCAGCGTGGAAAGCGGAAAGAACGGATTTCTTTCTATTTTTGGAAATGTGGTTGTGCACGGCCTTCTTACACCGGCAATTGTGGGTGTACATGTGTGATCCAACGAGTGGGTTAGCATGAGTCTGGTTGGTTTTAAATCCCCTACAAGATGCACGGATCAGATCGTCGTGGTGTTTGATCATGGTGGGCCAGATTCGAGCCAAGCGGACGACATTCTTGGATGCTGTTGCTGGCGCGAGAAAAAGGAGAGAAAAACTCTCTTTTGAGTTGAAATCGGGTCAAACTTGTTTGACCGAGCAGCCTAACTCAGTGCACGTCGGGTGTGCACTAACTGTGCACACGCACCACAAGGTGGGGTCCACTAAGGTGATTTTTGACGGATCTGCTCCATCCACCTTATTCCTTGATACGTGTAGGGCCTTGAGTTTCGAGAATGAGGCTGATCCAAAGCTTAGGTGGGCCATACACACTAAGTTCATGCCTGACTAGTGGTTTGCGCAGCCCCTGGTATTCTTAAGTGAAATCTGTCCCGTCCATTAGTTCCAAAATATTATACACCAGGTAATGATAAATATAACATATATACAGCTTGTATTACATTTATATTTTATATTTATGATTATTTATTTACTTTGAAATATTATATATGTATATGTGTACATGTATGTTTTTCTTTTTCATATATATAAATATTAATTATTCAAAGTGTATTATAATTAATTTATGTAATATTCTTATACATTTATTATAATAATATTAGTAAATAATGTCTCAGATTATATAATAAAAATATATTTTTATATTTGTTTAGTATAATACATTAATAGTCATAGATAACTATTTATTTACAATCATTAATATTTATAATGTATTTTCGTGATTATATATGCTTATATTAGTATAGCAAAATTAATATTAAGAGATATATTTTTTATATATAGTTTAATACATTAGTGTATAGTTAGAGTTAATATAAAATATAAATGTTAATTAATATACATCGATTATTTAATAATGTGTTGGTCTACAAATTTGTTTCATATATAGTTTAAAATAGTATACATAATTTAAATAATTTAAGAGACATATGTATCTTTACAAATAATTATAAAATTATTATTATTATTATTATTATTTTATTATAATATATATACAATTATATCCCATTTAAAATGAATTACTTGGCCTTCCTAATAACACCCGAGTACTGAAAAGTATGGGGTGTTACAGTCATCCCATACTACTGATATTTTCTTTCATTTGATTGAGGCTATAGACACTTCTCCCCCCATAAAATGAAGAGATGTGGTTGATACACCAACATTGGGGGTCGTTGGGACTTCCTCATTAGTCATCTATAAAAATAAAGGTTGAATAGATTATAATGCTTTTATTTTCCTGGATTGTAATACTTACCACACCACTCCATATATTGTAATGCTTTCATAGATTTTCTTAACTATATAAATCAATCACATATTTAAGGTTGGATACGTTGTAATGATTTCATTTTACAATTTAAATGTTACGCCAAAATTCCGGCAGCATCTCTCCTTATCTCTAAAAAATATTAATCCTATATTTGATTCCTATATCAAGTATCTATACAAATTGTGGTTATTTGACGAAGGAAATAAATGAAAAAAATATAGAGAAACAGAGAGATGAACTAGAACAAGTATATTCATTTAAATTAGAATAAATAAAAGCATTCAAATTTATCCAACCTTCAACTGTCCAAAAATTGGGACAATTTTGAGGATTTATATACATATAAAAACACTGTATCTATGTCTAGTAACATATAAATCCTTAAATAGGCAACTGATTATCATATACTACAAAAAAAAACTTTGACTAATTGAATAATTGATGAAATTTTAATAATTAACAATTTAACTAATAATTTAAAATTCTAACAATTTAATGATAAACATGATTCACATTAATTCTAATAATTTATATTAAACACGATTCACATTAATCTTATTTCACAACGTAAAATCCACCCAAATGTGATTCTAATTCACACGATTCTAATATATATCAAATACATGTTCCGGGTCCAAAGTCCTAACCCAAATGACTATGAATTTTAACAATTACTAGATACGCACAATTTTTTTAATCCCCAAATTTCAATAGTAAATAGAGATGTTATTGGATGAAGTGATAGAACCATAAAAACTATATATCTATATATATATTATATATATATATATATATATATATATATATATGATGAAGTTTTCCTCCTCAGTCAGAGAAGATGTGGTGTGGTTCGGATGCCACAAACAATGGAATCACCGCGCTGTTCGACCAGTTGAGTGAACAGGCTCGATCAATCGAGGGTCACTCAACTCAAAGTCCAGCGAGCTCATTGAACCGTGCTCGACCAGTCGAGGGCCCGACTCGACTAGTCAAGTGAACAGTCTTGACCAGTCGAAGACTCTGCTCGACCAGTCAAGGTTACACAAATTTGAGTCCGGATCTTGCACGGACTGCGAAAATCTGAGGCCCTTTCGTAAGGGGTGCGAAAGGGAGTTTCCTAAACTATAAATAGGGGTGCGTAGGGCCTTTCTAGGCAATGCAAGAGGGTTTTCTAAAGCTTTGCAAGGGTTTGCTAAAGGGTTTAGGGCTATCAAAGGTGTGACAGAGAGAGAAAGAGAGAGAGAGGAAGCTTGTGGAAGGGAGGTTATGCTCATAGAGGTGATCTACTGTGCACTCGACATCTCAGCGCTTTTACATCCTCGTGATCGGTGAGATCTCTCTCTTTTTCTTTTATTATCTTATTGTTTATACACTCCTGCGTGAGTGAAGAAGGCTGTAACGTTCTACTTCATAGTGGATTGTTGATCTGGACGAGGTCCCGTGATTTTTACCTCTTCGAGGGTTTTCCACGTAAAAATCTCTTGTGTCATGTGGTTTACACTTTAATTTAGTTTATTGCTTTATTATCCCATAATTCTGGTTTGTTTTGGGAGGCTAGATCCTAAGGTTTTGTGCAACGACTCCCAACAAAGTGGTATCAAAGCTAAGTTCATTGAACAAAGTGGGATCAATTTGAATTATGGAAGGTGGCTCATTAAAGATGATTAGTCTTAATAGTTCTAAGTGGACCATATGGAAGTCTAAGATGGAGGACTTGCTTTATTGTAAGGACTTGTATTCTCCAATTCAAGGCATATCAACAAAGTCAAAGGATCTGTCAGATGATGATTGGAAGAAATTAGACTGGAAGGCGGTGGGGCTTATTAGACAATGGTTGGACGATTCCGTATTCCACCATGTGTCTATGAAGACCTCAGCCGCTAGCCTATGATTGAAATTGCAAGGGTTGTATGAGAGGAAGACTGCCGACAATAAAATTTTTCTGATAAGACGACTTGTGAATCTCAAATTCAAAGATGGTGGTTCCGTGGCTGAGCACATGAATTCTCTATTATGAAGATGGTCCTGGACGATGAATTACAGGCTTTGCTATTGCTTAGTTCATTACCTGATAGTTAGGAGACATTGGTGGTGTCTCTAAGTAACTCTACGCCAGACGGAAAGATGTCTATGGAACAGGTAACTAGCTGTCTCTTCAATGAGGAGACAAGGAGAAAGTCTTAGGGGTCTACTCAGCAAGAGGCCCTTGTCACACAAGAACGGGGGAGAGAAAAAAAGAAAAGGCGGGAAGACCCGAGATAAATCAAGAGGCAAGTCGAGTACCAGAAAGGATGTTGAATGCTGGACTTGTGGCAAGAAGGGCCACTACAAGCATGAATGTTGCAATAAGAAGAACGACAAGAAAGGAAAAGGAAAGGAGAAGGAAGATGAATCAGATTCGACTGCGGTTACTTCAGATGGCGACGTTGTAGTTATTCTTTCAGTAGATTATGATGTTTATCTCACGGCTACGAGTCAGGACACCGATTGAGTGATTGACTTGGGAGCCTCTTTTCATGCGACTCCACGCAGGGACTTCTTCACAAGCTACAAGTCAGGTGACTATGGGACCATGAAGATGTGAAATTCTGGCATATTGAAGATCGTAGGGGTCGGTGATATTTGTGTGAAGAGCGATGTGGGCTGCACATTGGTTCTCAGGGATGTGAGGCATATCCCAAACCTTTGCCTCAACTTGATGTCGACGGGAAGGTTGAATAATGATGGCTATGAAAGCCATTTTGCTAGTGGGCGCTAAATGCTCATCAAGGGTTCGTTGATCACAACTAGAGGAAAGAAGTGTTGCACCCTTTAGAAGGCAAGTATTAGTGTGTACAAGGGTGGGTTGAACGCAGCGAAAGATTCAGCTATTGATATGTGGCATAGGCGCCTAGGCCACATGAGTGAAAAAGGGCTTTAGGTACAACAAAAAAGCAGCTCCTTCTAGACGTGTTAGGTATACCTCTCAAAACCTGTATTGATTGTTTATCAGGGAAACAACATAGAGTTTCATTTGTTAAAACTGCTTCTCATGTTAATAAAGTGCATGTATTAGATTTGGTTTATTCTGATGTTTGTGGTCCTATGAGGACAAAAACCTTGGGTGGGGCATTGTATTTTATCACTTTTATAAATGATGCATCTAGGAGGGTTTGGACTTATACTTTAAAATCCAAAGACGAGGTCTTTGGTGTGTATAAATTGTTTCATGCTATGGTCGAGAGAGAGATAGGTAGATCATTGAAGTACATTCGCACTAACAATGGTGATGAATACATCGGTGACTTTCATGAGTATTGTAAGTCCCTGGGTATACGACATGAATAAACGGTTTCCAAGACCCCCCAGCATAATAGTGTGGCTGAGCGAATGAATCGTATCATTGTTGAGAGAATCAAATGCATGTTATCCCATGCGAAGTTGCCCAAGACATTCTGGGGAGAAGCAATGCACACGGTAGTGTATCTGATAAACAGGTCTCCATCAACCCCGTTGAATGGAGAACTACCGGAGAAGGTGTGGACTAGACATGATCCATCGTATAGTCATCTCAGGGTGTTTGGATGCAAGACATCCATTCACATACCAAAGGACGAGAGGTCCAAGCTCGATATGAAGATCAGACAGTGTGTATTCTTGGGGTACGGTGATGAAAAGTTTGGTCACAGATTGTGGGATCCAACCGAGAAGAAGCTCGTCAGGAGCAGATATATGGTTTTATTTGAAGATCAATGTATAGAAGACATTGGTAAGCCAGAGAAGAACCAACCTAATTCATGGTGACCTAGAGGACATGGATTCAGTTATTCCTCCCGTGGTGCCTGATGACAGGGGAGTACAACAAGGTGCAGAGGACGAGCGAGTTCCTACAGAAGATGGACCGGGGGAGCAGTCCCCACTTAATCCACCCGTTGAGCCACAGGTGAGGAGGTCATCTAGAGACAGACAGCCATCTAAGAGGTACTCGCCGTATGAGTACATTATGCTCACTAAAGGGGGAGAGCCAGAAGATTATTCTGAGGCCCTAGCCGACGAGCATAAGGGGGAGTGGTTGAGAGGTATGCAAGAGGAGATGAGATCCTTGCATAAGAACCACACCTATGATATGGTGAAGTGAATACTACAGTATCTAAGAGGCTCATCCAGGTTGAGCCTATGCTATGGTGACGAAAAACCTATGTTAGAAGGCTACACAGATGCAGATATGACAGGTGACATAGATCTAGGAAGTCTACATCGGGGTTCATGTTCAAATTTGCAAGGGAAGCGGTCTCTTAACAAAACAAGCTATAGAAGGTCGTAGCATAAATTCGACTTATAGATCAAAAGTTATGAGCATTTCATCATGCGACCCACTTTTTGTACAAAAGGTTATGGACCACTCTCATGGCACAAGTTCCCATGCACACCACCCACACACACTACAATTCTCATGGAATAAACACTACCCACACCTAACCTACCCTAGTAAACATTGTTTGTATCACCATAGGTCATGATTGCTTTCTCTAACCAAGGAGAGAGAGCAATGATGGCTCTCCTACAGCCCTCTTTCTCTCTTTTTTTTCCTCTCATTTCTCTCTCTCTCCCTTCTTCTTCTTCTCTTCTTCTCCAGCAACTTTATTCCATTTTTCCAGCTCACTTTCACTCATATAATCCCCCATCTAACCCTTGAAGAAAGATCTCAACCTTAGATCCATGTACCTTGGAGCTTGAAGACCATCTTGGAGCTATTTGCTTGAGACCTTGTAGGTGGGTGTGCATGTACTTAGAATCTTAGGATCTACATTCCTTCTTCTTATTTCTTCTCTTCACCTCATGTTTGAAGCATGTGGGGCCCACTAAATGATGGTGGAGGCCCCATGTCTTCTTAGATGTGGCCATTGGCCCATCCTTTTGTGCATGCATAACTTATGAGTGAGGTCATTCTCCATGGACCACACCATGGTTTCTTTTCTTAGTTAGAAGGATCCTTAGGTCATCTAGACCCTTGATCCTTGGTGGAGATGGCATCTCCACCATTGGATTTTTGATTTGAAGATGCATGTATGGGTAGATCTTGGTAATACCATCAATATAGTGAGATGTGTGGTTTGTGATGAAGGGAAGGGCCTCAATGTGGCGGAGCCCCCTTCCCTTGTGGTTGATTCTCTCTCTTCTCTTAATAATTTCTTATCTTTCTGAGGTGTGTGGCCCACCATTTGGCTTGGAGATATCCAAACCGTCCAAGGAGGGTTGATGCCTATGACAGTCCACTTTATGGATGGTGATGACTTGTTGCCCCCTTTAGATGCATATGCAATGAATTTTTATGTGAGGAATAGGTCTGGATGTTTTTAGGGCCCACTGTGGTGGACCACAACTCAGGTTTCATGGGGTGTTTTCCCCTTGATTTGAATTATATACTCAGTTTATTTCATTAGCATGTTGCTGTCCAGAAAATTTCTGGACAGTTTCTAGTTGGTTTTGGGTCAGATTTTTGGACTGATTAGGGGACTGTTTCTACCCATTTGATATACTTTTCTTGAAGGTGTGAACCTCACCTAGATGTACCCCGAATTTTACCTCCATCTGACCTTAATTGAGGTCCCAAAGGAGTGACCCAAGTGGGGTGGACAATCCAGATTTTCTGTACTGTCCAGCAATATTGCAGTTTAGAAATCCATAAATACATAATAGTTTTTGTAATGATGGGTCACTTTTGTGGACCCAACCTTGTAGTACACTTGTATGGGGAGGTTAGAATTAAAATTTTCTAATTTTTGGAGAACTTGGGCCCACCTCTTTGGGGTGTTCAAATCAGGGACAAGACTACTTTAATTTTCTGTTGTGCAGTCCAGCAATGTAATCTGATAAAAGCCTTAATTCATAAACATTTCTTCTATAAGTGGGCCACTTTTATGGACTCCATATTGTTGTATACATGATGAGGGACCTTGGGCCCAAATTTCAGGAATTTTGGAGGCCCAAAACCCACCTATTGGATGACCCAAATTCAACACAGTTATATTCCAACAATATTTTACCCTGATAGATTGTATTCTTTAAATTAATAAAAATACTTCTGAGTATCCTAAAATCATTAAAATTTATAGGGATGTGGTCCACCCATGGTGGGACCCACCTACAAAATTTTGGGACCAATGGACCCTTGTGCACACCGTGGTGAGGACCGGACTGGCCCACCACGTTGGGACGTCTAGGTCTGTCCAATTTTCTGGACAGACTGTCTTATTTAAATTATTTAAAATACTTAGGAATATTCAAAAATTCTGAAATTTTGTGGGGGTATGTTTCAACTATGTAAGTGTTACCTTAAAAATTTTTAGACCCAACAGACATTCGAGCTGACGGTGGTGTGGTCTGTAAATTGGGTCAGTTTTGGGCCAAATACCCAGGCCCGTAGGACTATCCACCATGGAACGCCCTACCTTGGGCTGTTGCTAGGCCTATATTCCACTAGTATGGCCCACTTCTAATGTGTGTTGTGCACTCCCCTCTCATCTGGTGGGACCCACAGTGATGTATGTGAGCCATCAGAAAATAAATATACTGTAAATTAATTAAATTGCTGAACTCCAACAACCCAGAAAATGGGTGGGCTGGAATTTGGCAATGAGCCCAAAATTGTTGCCTATAAATGTTGTTTTGGGACAGTATGACCCACTAGATTTGAGGAGAATTTAAGTCAGTTATCTTACCATCTTAATTTTATTTTTGGACTTAATTAGTGCATGATTAAAGGCCCATTCCAATTGGATTCTTCTTGAGCTAGTCTTCTAGTTAAATTAATGGGCCTTATGGCCTTGGTTAGGTTAGAACTTTTGATAGGCCCGTTGGACCCTTGGGTCCTATATTTACCATGCCATTGTAATGGGTCTTATGGGCCAAATACTCAAGTAGTTGGGCCCTTGCCTGCCCACTATAATAAATCCATACTTGGGTCGAGATGTGAGGCCCAACTTACTTGTATTAAATATAAGGCTTTCCCATATGTTGGGATAATGGGCTGCCCATTAGGCCCACCACAATGAGTGAACCCATGACCCTTATGGTTGGGCCCTAACCTTGCTTAAGGGCCCACCAGGTTGCTTATGTATTAGGCTTAGTGTATGGCCCACTAGGCCATGAATTGATTGTGCCTTGGACCTTTCTTTACATACGTAGCAGGCTACCTTTTGGGATCCAGTTGAGGTTAGATGTCCTCCTTGGTGGCCCCAAGGTAGGCCCATAAGGCCCTTATAGGTGGCTGAAGGCCCACCATGGACCTTGTTAGGCCCATCTCCTCCTTGAGGCTCTATGATTCTATTAGCTTGTGGGTTATCCCAAAGTATTGGGCCCCCACTAGAGGACTTCGCTTCTCCTTAGTACTTATCTATGTACCTAGACCTTATCCCTCCTTAGGACGGAAAAATACATTCTATAGGTATCACGCTTACATTATTATGACTCATATGCATCATCTGTATGAATTGATTGCATTGTATGGTGGTCATTGAGGGATGGAGTTTCTCCCCTTATGCACATTGTGTGCCTGCAGCTAGTGCATAATCTGTGTGTGTGACTCAACCATTTGCATAACATTTCATGATGATACCGCCCTTGCTTCATCAGGGTCTCGCCTCCACTGGGATATTCGTGGATGGCCGTATGAGTGGACACCAAAAATATTACTTAAGTATACCGGGTGCATAGGATGCTCATGGGTGAAATTCCCAAAACTTCCATGGTACCAAGGATCTGCTCCAACGCCGTGACCGAGTGGAAACTATGAGCGCACGAGGGCCTTATACCGTTAGGCCGCGACTCCCACTGTCGCATAGTCGGTTGGATAGTGGTGTGGCCTTACCTGCCTGCTGTGAGGAGGCATTGCTAGGCTGAGTCTGACTATCTCATAAATGGGTCCGCTACCTTCAGGCCTTGTTGGTGATTGGTTGTCCACAGGCGGGTAGTGATGTCTCTTACGCTCATTTGACTGTGCGAGGTCTGTAGAGCGACAATCATTCAGTAGTATAATGGACCCCAGTGATTTTCTTATGATTGGAAATATACTTGACATATGGTTTGGTTATAAGCACTGGCATTACTTGCATCACATTAACATTGGCTGTGTAAGCCCCTTCATGCATTGCCTTGGTATGGCTCTCAGTATTGATTACATGGTATTCATGATAAGCCTTGGTAATGATAGTGATATTCTCATTGAGCATGTTCTTCTTAGTAACTCTTGCTATTCTTCCGTGGACCATTGACACACACTTTCACCACCCTCTACGCTTCTATAAGCTTATGCACGATTGATGCGTGCAGGAGACTCTAGGCAGGTGTCGTAGCAGCAGATCGTGGAGTAGAGTTGAGCAGTGAGGACTCCAGTGTTGCTGGTTTCTCTCTCTTTTCTTATTACCTTATGTATGTCCTTTTGGACCTGATGTAAGCTTGTAAAAGTTCAAATTCTTAGTGAATTTTGTGATGTGTGCCCCTTGTTATTCTCAGATGTACTTGCTGTAATCTTGGGTATGCTTGTATTGGAATGATTATACTGTTATGAAAATCTTCCTTTTAGGATCCCAGGATCGGAACCTGTCTCAGGAGCTGAGAATGGGGTACTACGAAGGCTATTGCAGCCAAAACCGGCTATCGGGTTCCTTGTGAGTCCGGTTACCAAGTCTGGGGCGTGACATTTATGCTTTGATTTAGTTCATTGCTTTATTATCCCATAATTCTGGTTTCTTTGGGACGCTAGATCCTAAGGTTTTGTACAACGACCCCCGACAATATATATATATATATATATATATATATATATATATATATATATATATATATATTCTTAAATTAATTGATACCTAACTGCGTTGCTATGAACAACGGTCATTCGGGGGAGAGAGAGAGAGAGTTGCCATGGACATCGATCGATGGGGCTACCATGGACAGTGGCTGACCTGGCGCCCGAATACAAATAGAGAGAGGGGGTTACTAGCTTGAGTGGTTGGACGAAGAATGCAAAGTAGTCAGACAGATATGGTCGAGTGGTTGGACATGGACAACTAGGATTTAGGGCCAGCCTCAGACATGGACGTCTATGATTTAGGGTAGCTCGCGCTCGGGTCGACTAGGGAGAAAAAATAGAATGACCTAGATAGATACCGGGTCGGGAGAATGACCTAGATAGGGCAGGTACAGGGACGACCGAGATTTAGGCCATGCTCGAATAGGGAGGGATTTACGGATGACTGCTCACGCTTGGGTCGCTAGGGTGAAAAAACAAAAAGGGAGAGGAGGGCGCTTAGTTTGTTTCTTTGAAAGGGAGATTAGGGCTCGGGCGACCAATTTGCATATTTAATATCTTATATATATTAATAATATTAAAATCGGGCCAAGTTGAGTTCGAATTGTGCTTGAAACCGAGCTGAGTAGAGCTTGGGCTAGCTCACACTCGACTCGAAATTGTTTCGAGCTTAATAAAATAGCTCAGCTTAGCCTGAAATAAGTTTCAAGATAAGATGAGTCGAGCTTTTTTGAACCAAGTCAAGTGAGTTAGCCGAACTGGATTCGTGTCCAGGTATAACAGTAGGCTCTCAATACCCCATTGCTTACTGTGGTGTACTCCACTTGAGCATTAAACTGCTCTTTCTGGGTCATACCAGTCAAAATTGATGGACGGCGTGAATAAAAGATACACATACCATGGTGAGCCCTACGGAGAACCTAACATGACTCCGTCCACTCTAACTAGGCCGTGGTGTGGTATCCAATCGGCGCCCGACAAAGAGGGGCCGGCAAGAGCATGTTTTTGGAAGTGGTTTGATGGAATACGTCACCATTCGGGGCTGCACCAATCAAACCTCCCCGCGTCCGGACCTTACTTTGCCCCTCTTTAATCTGCGTCCTGACGTTCCAGAAAAGGACACGGATTGCATTGCATGGTGACCCAGCTGATGTGGCAAGATTTGATTCGTCCACGTGCAATCTGAGCCTACAGGAAACTTTGAGAGTTGTCTGGTAGACTACGTCCTCGACCAGTCCATCTCTAACAAGCTGGTGGCCCAATCAGATCCGCTTTAGGGTTTAGGGTGCCATTCCTAGTTGGTGAATGTGTAAGATTTTTGGGCCGTTCATGGGGTAGAAGATGCTCTGTGGGCCCCACCATGATGTATGTGTTTCATCCATGCAGTCCATCTATTTTTGTAGATCATTTCATGATTTGATACCAAAGATGAGGTATATCCCAATTGCTATTGGACCACATTACAGGATACAGTGTTGAATGAACGTCGACCATTAAAAACTTTTTGGGCATAAAAGTTTTGGATCAAGCTGATATTTGATTTTTCCCTTCATCTGGGTCTGTATGACCTAATAAACAGATTGGATTTGATATAAATAGTACAGTGGGCCTTAGAAGGATTTTAATGGTGGATATCTAATCACTATTATTTTCCCGTGCTGTGGTCCATCTGAGATTTATATGAATCAAGCCATAAAATGATATGTAAAAATGGATGAACGGAATGAATGAGATAGCCACCAGGCTGGTGGCAGGGGAGTAGCCAATCCGTTTCCTATAATGCACGGCTTAACCCAATATTCAAGATCTAACACATGCCGTCCGATGATCCTCCTGGATCGACACACGTGTTCCACTTCGGCACGTGTGGAGATGTTTTAAGCGCTTGAAAGTACCCTCATCAGTTCCTGCATGGAAAGGTCAATTCACATGGTCGTGTTACTCGTTGGACCGGAATCTTGTACAACACCTGCTGTAAGAAGATCAGTACACCCGAGCTTTGTGAAGCCCACAATGTTGTTCCTGTAACATCCACTCCGTCCATCATCCGAGATACCTCATGTTAGGGCCTTAGACCAATAGTCACGACGTTCCAAACTCATGTAGGCCAAACCACAACGAACGGTTGGGAAGGACATCCACCATAGAAACCTTCTGAAACCCATTGTTCCAAAGATCACCAGGTTTCAAGCTTAGGTGGGCCACATTGGTAACTTTTGAAGATCCAGTCGTGATTTTATACTGTTCTCGTGGTGTGGCCCACCTTAGTTCTGTACAAGCTGATTTCTGTCGCGTCGTATGGCAAAGTGTACGTCACGTGGACATCACCGTGGGCCCACAGGGCACGTGCGTCGCACTTCCTTCCCTGTTAATGGCTCTCACCAACCTGTGGCCCACCTCTCAGATTCCTTGAAAGTGAAGCGACAATGACCGTCCACTTTTCCTCTTCCTCCAGGACAATTAAACTCTAGTGGACCCCACACTTCGGACCCATGTGGTCGCGCCATGTGTCACTCCTTTTAGAAAGTCGACCGATGACGTGTCCATCTCGTTGGCACGCTCTTACACCGAGAGATCGCCACGCGGTGTGGACGACGTGAGCGGATTAGGTGAGACCTCGGACGCACCCAAAACGGTGCAGCCCTTACCGTGGGACCTATACTGATTTATTTATTCTATATCCACACCGTCCATCCGTTTTTCGAGATCATTTTAGGATATTACACCGAAAATGAAGAAGATAAAATTATCAGAACACCATACCATAGGAAAAAGTGTTGAATGACTATTAATGGGCCACAAAAGTACTGAATCAAGCCGATATTTGTTTTTTCCCTTCATGCAGTCTCATGTGACCTTATCAACAGATTGGATGGAAAATATCCAATATCGAAACATTACGTTACGCCTTAAGAAGATTTTAATGGTAAGTCGTTCAATCACCACTGTTTCCCATAATATGGTACACCTGATAATTGGATCTACTTCATTTGTTGGATGATGCCATATAATGATAAAAAAAAAAACGGATGGACGGAGTGGATACAGAATACATACATCAAAGTGGGCCCCACAGTAAGGGCCGCACCGTCGTGGACGACTGGACGGAGGATCTACATGGTGGGCCCAACATCAACCGTCTTAAAGATGCATCTGTACAGAGATTTGGCGCATTGACACGTGTTTCGCAACCCTACGTTTTTAAACGTAACAAGGCACCACGGTGTTGAAGTGACATGCATTCAATTATTGTTCACGATCGTTGTAACGATTAAACGGTAGTGATGGAATGACGAGAACATGTTTACAGCCATCCATCTACTGGGCCCTACTTTGGAGGAAATCTTGGTTCAAGATACGTATGGATCAAATGATCCTATCCATCTGAACAATCGGATTCAAATTGACGGTAGATGAGAGTCTGATGAGTTTGATTTTTGAAACATGGTTCATAGATGATGGGACCCACTATATTTATGGTCCAGATTGATAATTCAGAGTGATATATGTAATTTAGAGAGATGGTTGTACCATATCCCAGTTCTCCTGGATCTTACCGTATCTCCACCTTCCATTTCCGAGCGGTATCTTGCGTCACAACATCCCCCTTTATCTGTTGGCTGTTGCAAGTACTGTTGCGCTTTGATTTCTCCAGAGATTTCCTAAGTCCGCTCGCGAGTACAAATGAGACCATCTACACGCATATATACAAAAAATAATTGATAAATACAAGATCCAAGCCGTCTATCAGATGGTCCTAAATTCGTAGATACTTTTACTAAGTTTATATTCAAAATAATAAGCGAGTAGACAGACAACAGATTTACCCAAGTTTTCCATGACAATCTGTTTATTTCTTCCATCAGGGCAAAGAGCCTCTTTGACGAGTGGATGGTCATGATTTGAGTAAGGGTATCTACGCATTGTGGCCCATATAATATATGGATTAGATCTCTCACACATCCTTGCGGGCGAATGGAGTGTCATGTATATGGGCTCCCTTGTACACGCATGTGTGGACATGCACTATTTTATTGGGTTCTCGGAATCTTAGTTTGTACGAGCAAGATCCCATCCAATGATCCAGACAATTGGCATGATGGGCATCATCATGGGTGAGCCATACTCCCAAAATAATCCGAATCTGAAGATCTCAGCCACACATCTTGTCTCTCAACCATTCGAACACGTACTGCTGCTGTATTTCTCTTCTGAGCCGTCTATATACAGACCCAATATGAAGATTATTCTAGATTTTTGGGGCATGGTCATCCATGGTGGCACCCAACATAACTAATGGAATGGATCAGGGGTCCCACTTGTCGGAAATTAAAGCTCGGGTTCAACGTATATCATGCAAGTCGTAGGTTATTTTAGATTTCAATAAATAAATAATAGGAATGAAATGAGGTAGACACTAGATAGGGTCTAACCTGAAAACGAATGGTTAGGATGACGTCCTTTTTGCTTGTATTAGAGGCTTTGGTGATTATTCCTTTGATGCCGTTTTAACGGATTATCGTTGAAAAAGTGGGTCACCAAATGAGCTGTTCTTTGTCCATTATGGATGTATGGTAGGTCAACCAGACCTTCCGTCATTATAATCCATACTGTTCATCTTTTAAGTCTCACTTAGATTGGACGCATGGCATGTGAAGTTAGATGCGGATAGCATATTGAGTAAACTCTGTGGGGGCCACCCTGATGTATGTGTCTTATCCACGCCGTCCATCCATTTCCCAATTCCTTTTAGGGCCCGTTTGGACGGGTGGATTGGAAGGGATTGAATGGTATTAGGGTGGATGGCATGGATTGGAAGGGATTGAATGGTATTAGAGTGGATGGCATGGATATCAAGGCAATAATGATGTTGTCAGTGGATTGCCTTAAGATCCATGAGATTGCTATATCCCAGGATTGCTATATCGAGTCTGTTTGACACACCTAACCTGTCACGCCCCGAAATTCGAGTAAAGAGTGTGCACCCTCAGACCTGAGTTTCGGCCCATGACACGTACACTGAGCGTACTAATTTCATTCAATTATACAATTATTCATCTACCTAGCAGCTCTAGCATACATTCATATTCCATTCATACTCAACGACATCTCAAAAATAAGAAACGATCATTTATTTCATTAATCAATCATAAACATAACTAAGGACCCTCTCAATTGGGATCTTACGAAATGAAATAAACATGTCCAATAACTTGAAAGAATTAATTTACAATCTAAAATATATATATATATATATATATATATATATATATATATATAATAAAGAAAAAAATCATGATTACTCTAAGACAACAACTTCTTCCTTTGTCAAGTAGGGTCACGTGTCCCTTAAGTCCTTTCCGGCTTGACCATATATTCTTATTCTTGAGCCACCAGCCCACCCTCATTCACATCTGTACGGTTTTTCCATCAATAAAAGTATAAGCTGGCCAAGCTTAGTGATATAATCCAGCATGGTTCATAATTATATCAATTAAAATAATACAAAAATACATGTACAATGGTATGAATGTAAAATGCTATATGAATGCATCAGATGGGATGATCGTCCATCTGCTTGGGTTGGAGGTCGTCAACCCGCATCCACCCGTTGGGTAGGCTTCCACCTTTCGGTAGGCTTGGGCATAGCCCGCATATGGTAATGCTCTACCAGGATCGACATTTCTTCCAGGGAGGGCCCCTAGGATCGACCATGCATTATGCAATGCAATGCAATGAATGATGAATGATATGTAAATGCATATTTTTCATATTTGGCATAATTGTCTCAATTAAAATATTCACATATAAATATATCGTACAATTATCATATCAAAATATTCAAACTTGTAAATAAATCAAACAATCACAATGATTTATTTTAATTTTAATGAATTATGAGACAAGTTGAGTCACTCACCTAAGTTTAATAGTATAGAACCCACAAGGTAATTAAGTTGGCTTGAATTCAGAGATCCTATCAGTTATATCACCAACATTAATTATTATTCATTTAGTTATTTTATATGATGGAGCCCACCTCTGATTAACATCCTAGGTGGCCAGATCTAAAATAATCAAAGAATTAAAATTTCTATTATATTTTTTCTCCTTTTTAAGATTATAAAATTGAATGATAATTACTTGATCAGGGTGGTCCATCGAATGGTCAGATTATTCAGATTCTTGAGGTCTTGTCATGTTTTACCTCTATGCATTTAAGGAGTGGTGTGGATCTAGCCACACATTCGCCAATGGCCTATCTCGACCTTCTACATCAAGTGATTGCAACACTTGCGCAAAATATCTAAGATTCCTTATTAAACACTTATAGATTTCATAGTGTAGTTCATCTGATGGTTAGATTGATCTGAAAATTGGGGCCTTTATATATTTTGGCCTTATGGATCATATGATCCTTACAGATCTATCTTAATACAATCAGATTACAACCATTCAATTTATTCATAAAATTTTACTAACAAGATCTGAAATTATAAAAAATCACTTTATTAAAATAGACTCTTTACACCTATACGATGATCGTGTGGATGATCCACACCACCCATTGAATAAATCGGAAAGAAATTCATAACATATAACAAAATTAAAAAGATCAAACGATTAGAACTTACCTGATCGAGCCAAAGAAAATTCTCATAAGATAGGATGAGCACATCCTCCCTTATCTTGAATTTGAATTTTTTTTATGACATTTGATAAAAAATTTATTATTACTACTTCAAGAGTCGATCCCTAAACCTCTTTCTCAATTAAGAATGTCTCTACCAACACAACTATTGACTTGTTTTTATTTTTTATTGAAAAATAAAATTTTTAAATATTTATTTTAATTTTTTTCAATGCACCAAAATTTAGGGTTGTTACATTCTACCCCCATTAAAATAAAATCTTGTCTTCGAGATTTAGAAACTAATATCTTAAAATTTTCTGATTTTAATAGTGTTGGTCACGCTTATGTTATGAATGGTTTTAGATGCTGGATTGGTCTTTTATTTTTTTTTTTCTAGCAGTGAATTTATAAGTATGTGAAATTTTTTCAAAAAATAAAGTTTATAGAAAATTCAAAAATTCGAACAGTAAGGGTTGTTTAGAAATAAACGTTTTTTTTTTTTTTTTTTTTTTTTTTTTTTTAAATTTAATTTCTTAATTATTTTCTTTTGAGCTCGATTTATCAATCTACGATGTGGCCTTTGAATCATCTTAATTGGACTCATACTTAATTAGTTATAAGTTTATCAAATTAGGTGATTTTATTGTTTAACAAAATATGAGGGGCAATTTTTTTTTTTTTTTTTTTTAATATCATGGGGTCCTAAGTTGAGTTTCTAAGTTTCAGATATCATAACAATCAATGATCTTATGTATTGCATCTCTTATAATAACCAACGAAATATTTTAAATTTAGATTCACATACGCAATGTTATTTACGGAATTTTAACATTTGAATCAAAAGTCAGAATGACTTAAAATTTGAAAAGCATGCCATTAATTATATAGTAAAAAAAAAAATCAAATTAAAATTATTACTTTTACTAAGGTTTTCATCACTGCTAATGAAAAAAAATCCTATTGTCCAACAGTCGTTTCTATCATTTACAGCTCAGTGCTTAAATGTTTATAATTTTTTTATTTTTTACAATTCAAATAAAATTTTATGGAGTTGTTTAGGGGTATGTACATGACTCAAAAAAATATTCGGGAATTATTTTGAGAATTTTTTTTTTTTATCTGATTTGATCAGGGATACTAAACTGCTCCAAATTTTCACTATATAATTTTGAAATTTGTTAGAAAATTAGAAATAATTTTTCCATACCTTGAAATTTGGGGAAAATGTTGTCCTATACCTGAAAAAGGTTTTAGTGAGTTTGATATTAAATTTTTTTTTCTCTTATTATTATTATTATTTTTTTTAAGTATTTTTTTTTCCCACCAAATATGGACTTATGATCCGATAAAAAGGAACTTTTAAAGTTTAATAGAGATTATGGTTTTATTTTATTTTATACTTAATATTTTTTTAAAAAATAAAGTACTTCAAATAAAAATATTTATTTAACCAAAGGTAATTATCAAAATAAAAAATTCTGCTAATTAAATCTATATAAAGCCAGTATGGGCATATAAATTTTCGGTTTGATGATTGTTGTTCATATTACATTTTATTATACTTTAAAATTACAGATTAAGTTAAAATTTTAAATGGAGATCTTATTATAAGTTTACTATGTCTCTGTAAAATCTTATACAAAAATTCTAACTGTAAAAATTTTTAAAACTCTTGCAGTCAGTCATGTCCAAAATTTGATGATTTATGATGAGCCCGTACTAACTCACTGGATCAGTATATTTACTATGAGATTCAAATATTATTATTATTTTTATCTTAATATAGGCTTATCTATCTTCGATCAGGCTTTTCAATCGCCTCAATCGGAGTAGTACTTTTATAGTTATGAATTTTATAAGTTGGGTAATTCTTGCTGCCCATTGCTGTCCAGCAGAATTTTGTGAATTAAAATATCTTTAAAATTCATTTTCGTTATATTAATCCATTTAAATCTGAATTATATTCAAATAAGAGTATAGAGAAACTAAATTCTTATTTCTACGTTCAGCAAAAATAAATAGGAACTTATTTTTTTTTTTTTTTTTGGCAGATTTAATTTCTTTCTAATGGATGTGGTCGTAATCACTATTTAAATACTTAAGAACATCAAATTATATTTTATTTTTATTTTAATTAATTAATTATTTATTTTGGGATTCCATGACAAGTATACAGTCCTCTTATAAAATTTTAGCTTAGTCAGCAATTCACATGAATTTCTAAAATTCCCATAGTATGACCTATCCAAAATTTGATGAATTTTGACAAGTCTACACTAAGTCCCTAAATCAGTATAAAGACTATCTGATTTCCATTTTTTAAAATTATTTTTATTTTAATTTAGACTTGTCTATCATCGATCAGGAATTTGAATCGCATCGATCGGAGTTATACTTTTATAGTTATGAATTTTACAAGTTGTGGCTGATTCATACTGTCCAACGCAACTTGTTGACTAAATATCTTTAAAATTTATATTTGATTCAAAATAACTCATTTCAATGTAAAACACATTTAATTTGAGTGCATGGAACCTAGATTTTTTTTTTCTTTATAATAAAATTTAATCCAAACTTTACAACCTACAATTAAGTTTTTTTTTTTTTTTTTTTGAATCACTACCATTATATATATATATATATATATATATTAGTTATGATTTTTACAATCAGAGTGACTACTGTTGTCCATTTCTGTATAGCAAGATTTTGAGAAATTTAATGTTTTTAATAAAATTTTACGGTTCAAATAATATTAAATTAGAATATAGAGAAACATCCTAACGTTGTTTTATACATTCATTAAAAAAATAATAATAATAATACATCAATGAATATGGAACATTTATTTATTTATTTATTTTTTTCTACGTTTTTTTTTCCTCCTAATACACAATAGTCAAATAGGGAATCCTAAGTGTACAATTTCTAATTAAAGGGGATCTACCAATTACGTATGTATGTGGGATCATAACTTACAAGTCACACTAAATTTAGAACGAACATCGCTCTAATACCATTCTGTCACGCCCCGAAATTCGAGTACAGAGTGTGCACCCTCAGATCTGAGTTTCGGCCCATGACACGTACACTGAGTGTACTAATTTCATTCAATTATACAATTATTCATCTACTAGTAGCTCTATCATAGATCCATATTCCATTCATACTCAACGACATCTCAAAAATAAGAAACGATCATTTATTTCATTAATCAATCATAAACATAACTAAGGACCCTCTCAATTGGGATCTTACGAAATGAAATAAACATGTCCAATAACTTGAAAGAATTAATTTACAATCTAAAAAAAATAAATATAATTAAAGTAAAAATATCATGATTAGTCTAAGACAACAACTTCTTCCTCTGTCAAGTAGGGCCACATGTCCCTTAAGTCCTTTCCGGCTTGACCATATATTCTTATTCTTGAGCCACCGGCCTACACTCATTCACATCTGTACGGTTTTTCCATCAATAAAAATATAAGCTGGCCAGGCTTAGTGATATAACCCAGCATGGTTCATAATCATATCAATTAAAATAATACAAAAATACATGTACAATGGTATGAATGTAAAATGTTATATGAATGCATCAGATGAGATGATCGTCCATCTGCTTGGGTTGAAGGTCGTCAACCTGCATCCACCCGTTGGGTAGGCTTCCACCTTTCGGTAGGCTTGGGCATAGCCCGCATCTGGTAATGCTCTACCAGGATCGACATTTCTTCCAGGGAGGGCCCCTAGGATTGACCATGCATTATGCAATGCAAGGCAATGAATGATAGATGATATGTAAATGCATATTTTTCATATTTGGCATAGTTGTCTCAATTAAAATATTCACATATAAATTTATCATACAATTATCATATCAAAATATTCAAACCTGTAAATCAATCAAACAATCACAATGATTTATTTTAATTTTAATGAATTATGAGACAAGTTGGGTTACTCACCTGAGTTTGATATTATAGAACCCACAAGGTAATTAAGTTGGCTTGAATTCAGAGATCCTATCAGTTATATCACCAACATTAATTATTATTCATTTAGTTATTTTATATGATGGGGCCCACCTCTGATTAACATCCTAGGTGGCCAGATCCAAAATAATCAAAGAATTAAAATTTCTATTCTATTTTTTCTCCTTTTTAAGATTATAAAATTGAATGATAATTACTTGATCAAGGTGGTCCATCGAATGGTCAGATCATTCAGATTCTTGAGGTCTTGTCATATTTTACCTCTATGCATTTGAGGAGTGGTGTGGATCTAACCACACATTCGCTAATGGCCTATCTCGACCTTCTACATCAAGTGATTGCAATACTTGCGCAAAATATATAAGATTCCTTATTAAACGTTTATAGATTTCATAGTGTAGTCCATCTGATGGTTAGATTGATCTGAAAATTACGGCCTTTATATATTTTGGCCTTAGGGATCATATGATTCGTACAGATCTATCTTAATACAATCAGATTACAACCATTCAATTTATTCATAAAATTTTACTAACCAGATCTGAAATCATAAAAATATCACTTTATTAAAATAGACTCTTTACACCTATACGATGATCGTGTGGATGATCCACACCACCCATTGTATAGATCGGGAAGAAATTCATAACATAGAAAAAAATTAAAAAGATCAAATGATTAGAACTTACCTGATCGAGCCTTCTTAGAATTTTCTCTTCCTTTTACTTTAGGGCTTCCTATCTCCTTTTTGTTTTTTTTTTGTTAAATGCAGAAACCTTCCGTATCCTTTTTAAAGAAAATTCTCATAAGATAGATGAGCACATCCTCCCTTATCTTGAATTTGAATTTTTTTTATGACATTTGATAAAAAAATTATTATTACTACTTTAAGAATCGATCCCTATACCTCCCTCTCAATTAAGAATATCTCTACCAACACAACTATTGACTTGCTTTTATTTTTATTGAAAAATAAAATTTTTAAATATTTATTTTAATTTTTTTTAATGCACCAAAATTTAGGGTTGTTACACAGCCAATCTCGAGATTAAACCTTCTCGTCCCTTCCAAACCCTCGAACCAAACACGTCCCCGACAATTTTGAACAGATTAGGGTGGATTGGATGGGATTTAAAGGTAATGATGGTGTTGTCAGTGGATTATCTTAAAATCTATGGGATTGCTATATCCTGGGATCAGATCACCCGGTCTGTTTGGCACGCCCGGCCAATTCCGGGATTTAACTTCCTCCAATACTATCCAATCCCTTCCAATCCGCCCGACCAAACGGGCCCTTAAGGGCCTGTTTGGTGAGACCGATCCCACGGTATTAGAAGGGATGGGATCGCAATATCCCAGAATATGCATGACTAGCCGAACAGACCCGGTGAACTTGTCCCGGGATATAAGCAATCCATCTTAAAACAATCCACTGACATCAACATCATTATCTTAAAAGTGATCCCATCCCTTGGTTGGACGGATTGAAAGGTAAAATTCTGGGATATGCCTGGCGTGCCAAACAGACTTAGTGAACTTGTCCCCAGATATAGCAATCCCATGGATCTTAAACCAATCCACTAACACCACCATTATTACCTTAAAATCCATCCCATCCCTCCTAATCCCATGGGATTCGCTTGGCCAAACAGGCCCTAATAGACCCTAGTTCAATTCAAGTTACAACATGTCTCAAAAAGGTTTAAACCACGTGCCCAAAAGACTAAGGGTCTTTTGGCTCTTTGTGACGATGCGAGCCAAGTGCTAAGTGTGCCTAACAGAAGTGTCAAAAAGCGCCCAAGCAGCCTTACAACCAACGCCATGTGCGCGAATAGTGCTTCGCACTGCCCTTGAGGGGATTTGAAACCCGCTTGTAAAAACAAAAACTTATTCTCTTACTAAGAGACTAAACGCTCTTTATATATAAAGTTTTCATAATTAATATATTTATTTACTTATTAAAAATAAACTTTATTTTTGAATTTTATTTATTTATAAAAACATAACATATGTAAGTTTATCTGGCTCATACATTTAAAATACTTTAATGAGAAGAGATCCTCCGTATTCATACAAAGATAATACGTCAGATACGTCTTTTGTGACCTTCCCTTCCTTTTTTTTTTTTTTGGGTTAGCTTGTTAGTACACACCCATGTCAGTACACACTCCATGTTAGCCACCCCCACTAAGGATCGATACCAAGACCTCAAATGTTGAAAAGAGGTATTCTTGATCTTCCCTCCTAACTCAACTTCACTGGACATGGATTGCGTGCTGAGTAAACTATGAGTAAACTATGTGGGGCCCACTATGATGTATGCATCTTATCCACGATATCCATCCATTTTAACAGTTCATTTTAAGGCATAAATATTCCAAAATTGATGCTTATCCAAAGCTCAAGTGGACGACAACATAGAAACCGTGGGGATAATGACTTCCACTGTTAAAACCTTACCAGGACCCACAGTAATATTTATCCAAACTGTTCATAAGGCCACGAAGACATGGACAAAGAGGAGACAAATACTGGCCCAATAAATTTTCAACGGTAGGCTTTCAGTTCCCACTGTTTCCGGTCGTCTTATCCACTTCAACTCTGGGGCTTATGCCAATTGCTCTCTCTCTCACCAACCTGTGGCCCGATTCCTTGAAAGTGAAGTGACAACGACCGCCACTTTTCCTCTTCTTCTAAGACAAATAAACTCTAGTGGACCCCACAGTTTGGACCCATCTGGTCGCGCCATGTGTCACTCCTTTTAGAAAGTAGACCGATGACGTGTCCATCGCGTTGGCACGCTCTTACATCGAGAGATCGCCACGCGTTGTGGACACGACGTGATCGGATTAGGTGAGACCCTGGACGCACCCAAAAATGGTGCGGCCCTTAGCGTGGGACTATACTGATTTATTTATTTTATATCCACACCGTCCATCCGTTTTTTCAGATCATTCTAGGATATTACACCGAAAATGAAGAAGATAAAATTATCAGAACGACCATACCATAGGAAAAAGGGTTGATTGACTATTAATGGGCCACAAAAGTACTGAATCAAGCGGATATTTGTTTTTTCCCTTCCTCCAGTCTTATGTGACCTTATCAACGGATTGGATGGAAAATAAACACTATGGAAACATTATGTTACGCCTTAAGAAGATTTTAACGGTAAGACATTCAATCACCACTGTTTCCATAATATGGTCCACCTGATAATTGGATCTGCTTCATTTGTTGCGTAACGCTGTATAATGATAAAAGAAAAAAAACCGGATGGACGGAGTGGGTACAGAATACATACATTAGGGTGGGGCCTACAGTAAGGGCCGCACCGTCGTGAGTAAGTCCGGGGTCCGACCTAATCCGCTCACGTGGACGACAGGACGGAGGATCTACATGGTGGGCCCCACATCAACCGTGTTCATCAGTACAGACATTTGGCGCATTGACACGTGTTTCGCAACCCGACCTTTTTAAACGTAACAAGGCACCACGGTGTTGAAGTGACATGCATTCAATTATTGTTCACGGTCGTTGTAACGATTAAACGGTAGTGATGGAATGACGAGAACATGTTTAGAGCCATCCATCTACTGGGCCCTACTTTGGAGGAAATTTTGGTACAAGATACGTATGGATCAAATGATCCTATCCATCTGAATAATCGGATTCAAATTGACGGTAGATGAGAGGAGAAGTTAATGATCAATATTATCTTTCAGAGATTCAAGTAAAAGGATGGTCATTGTTGTCTGATGAGTTTGATTTTTGAAACATGGTTCATAGATGATGGGACCCACTATATTTATGGTCCAGATTGATAATTCAGAGTGATATATGTAATTTAGAGAGATGGTTGTACCATATCCCAGTTCTCCTGGATCTTACCGTATCTCCACCTTCCATTTCCGAGCGGTATCTTGCGTCACAACATCCCCCTTTATCTGTTGGCTGTTGCAAGTACTGTTGCGCTTTGATTTCTCCAGAGATTTCCTAAGTCCGCTCGCGAGTACAAATGAGACAATCTACACGCATATATACAAAAAATAATTGATAAATACAAGATCCAAGCCGTCTATCAGATGGATATCAATTCTTAGATTTCTTTAATAAGTTTATATCCAAAATAAGAAGCTATTAGAGGGACAACAGATTTAGCCAAGTTTTCCATGACAATCTGTTTATTTCTTCCATCAGGGCAGAGAGCCTCTTTGACGAATGGATGGCCTTGACTTGAATAAGGGCATCTACGTAGTGTGGCCCATCTAATATATGGATTAGATCTCTCACACATCCCTTGCGGGCCAATGGAGTGGCATGTACATGGGCTCCCTTGTGCACGCATGTGTGGACATGCACTGCGTTATTAGGTTCTCGGAATCTTATTTTGTACGAGCAAGATCCCTTCCAATGATCCGGACAATTGGCATGATGAGACTCATCTTGGGTGAGCCATACTCCCAAAATAATCCGTATCTCTCAGCCACACATCTTGTCTCTTTCCCATTTGAACACGTACTGCTGCTGTATTTCTCTTCTGAGCCGTCTATATACAGACCACAAGATGAAGATTATTCTAGATTTTTGGGGCATGGTCATCCATGGTGGCACCCAACATAACTAATGGAATGGATCATGGGCACCCCTTGTCGGAAATTAAAGCCCGGCCGGTTCAACGTACATCATGCAAGTCCTGTCCTGGGTTATTTTAGATTTCCATAAATAAATAATAGGAATGAAATGAAGTAGATACTAGATAGGGTCTATCCCGAAAACGAATGGTTACGACGACGTCCTTTTTGCTTTAATTCGAGGGTTTGGTGATCATTCTTTTGATGCTGTTTTAACGGATTATCGTTGAAAAAGTGGGTCACCAAATGAGCTGTTCCTTGTCCACTATGGATGTATAGTAGGTCAACCAGACCTTCCATCATTATAATCCAGACCGTTCATCTTTGAAGTCTCACTTAGATTGGACGCATGGCATGTGAAGTTGGATGCAGATAACATATTGAGTAAACTCTGTGGGGACCACCCTGATGTATGTGTCTTATTCACGCCGTTCATCCGTTTCCCAAGTCATATCAGAGTGGAAGTGGATAAGACGACCAGAAACAGTGGGAACTGTATGCCTACCATTGAAAATAAAGTGGAAGTGGATAAGACGACCAGAAACAGTGGGAACTGTATGCCTACCATTGAAAATTTATTGGGCCAGTATTTGTCTCCTCTTTGTCCATGTCTTCGTAACCTTATGAACAGTTTGGATAAACATTACTGTGGTCCTGACAAGGTTTTAATAGTGGAAGTCATTATTCCCACAGTTTCCTATGTTGTGGTCCACTTGAGCTTTGGCTAAGCATCAATTTTGGAATATTTATGCCCTAAAACAAACTGTTAAAATGGATGGATAATGTGGATAAGATGCACACATCATAGTGGGCCCCACATAGTTTACTGATTGCTTGCCTCCAAATGCAGAGGTTCGTAAGTAATATCCTGTGAATGAAGGGTCGATCCGACAAGGAGACGAATTGCGAGAAGGAAAAAACCAAATGCAAAACAAATTAAGTAATAAAAACTAAAACTAATGATTTGATTTTGGGATTTTTGAATGGATGTAATTCAACTGAATTAAAATAACACCCAAGCTTTAAAGTTCCACACATAGGTTAATGTTCTAAAATCATGATGACTTGGATAACACAACTAGGATCTGAGTACTATGGTCAGCCTAATCGAAAAATAAAACAGTTTAAATATGTTAATAAATGATATAAAAGATTAGAAAATAATGGATTTGCAACATTGACATATATTCTCAAGCGTTAGTGATTTTAAGTATTTAATATCTATAGGATAATGAATATCAAAGAAATATAATAGGTTGAGAACCTCTCCTATTTAGAAAATCTGATTGATCTAGGGTAAGCCTATCCATCAATGTGGATCTCATATGATGGAAACATATGGATCTCACAAGAGGATAAAAAACAAAACCTAAATAATAGATAATATGCATATACCATTCTTCTTATCATTAAAAACAATCAATCATCAAAACTTAAAGAAATATTAAACCCATGTGCTTCCCTTCTAGCTTGGGCTAGAAGGAACTTAGAAAAACGTAATTAAATTGCAGAAATAAAAAGCAACAAGAAAGAAAAAAAATGCAAATAGAAAAGATCTAAAATAAAATAACATATAAAACTCTAATAAAATTAAAAACTCTTTAAAAACCCTAAAATTTTCTTTGGAATGCTTTGAATGATGTTTAGGAATGCCCTAGGAAGCCGTATTTATAAGTAGGGAACTCCAATTTTCGTACAAAGTTGAAAAACCCTAGAAACCGCCTCAAATATACGTATTTTTTTAAAATAGACTTCTTGCTGCATAGTTCGTTTAAAACAGACTTCCTGCTGCGCAGTTTCCCAAAATAAACTTCACAGCTTTAGAATACACTTTTTCAGGACGATTTTAGGATTCTTCATTTCAAATCTTCGATTTTCTTCATTCTTCATTTGGTTTTCTTGGATCTTTGGCATGTGAATTCTTCAATCTTGGTTTCGTAAGATACATCCCTTACCTTGGTGATTTTTGAGCATCAAATCCATGCTTTTTAGCTCCATTTTTCAATCCAAGCTCTTAAATTCACCTTGTAACACATACACGAGTATAATAGAACATTAAGTAGATTCATGTTTATAAAACCAAGATGTAAATGGGAAAAATTATGCAATATTTGAGTCTCAACACACCCCTAACCAGCATTTTTCTAGTCCTGAGCAAAATAAGTGAAAAAAAATTAAAAATAAGAGTAAAACTAATTTTAGAAACAAAATTAAAATGAAAAAAAATATTCTAACTACACCACTTCCATAGGTAATCCCGATTGCATTTAGTATATGCAACAAGCCTTTAAACCCCTAGGTTTCCCCTAGTGGACGAGTTATAGTCTCGTGAGGGTTTCCAGAAATGTTACCCATAAACATTGAAAACATGAAAAATAGTTCAACACTCAGAAATTTATACGATTATGCCTCCATTCACCATATGAATTCAAAACAAAACAATACTTACCCTAAGTTTGAAGTTAGTTAGAATCTCAATTTTCTAATCCATTACATCTTTGAGTTCAGAGACCTAATTAAAATTTAGAATAGTTATGATCCAATATCCTTAGGTGCTCCGTGCACTAGTCTAACTTTGAGAAATATGCATGTTCCCTATCCTAACTCCTTTCAATCATCCCAAGAATATGAAATCTCTAGTTATCTCATTTTCTTCATGACATTTCTTCTTTTATCATCATATCCTCATTATTATTATAGACCACCCTTAGATGAAGATTTCTACTGGGTTGGTTTCATAACATAAGGTATCGTACTTGTAATGGTAACAGTAATGGATACTTAGGTATTCTTACTCCAGATTATTGACACGATTGTTATGGTCATTGCATTCATGCTGTATAATAAAAATTTCTTTTTTCAATCACTCTTTTTTCTTTCCTTCAATATTCTCTCTTTTAAACATATATCAATGGTATTAGTTCATTCAACCTTGTTTGAATCAAAAGTTGTTATTCTAGTTCACATATCATATTCCTCACTTAGTTAGCTAGGGTGTATTGTGAATTCAATACATCAAATTACAACTCACTTTAAACTAGTGATTAGATAATTGAACTCAAGTATATAATTTTCAGTTGTCAAAATTCTGACTACTATTGACTTAAAATAAGTATTAACTTTGCCTTTGAAATTCGCATAATATCATGTTCACATTCTTGTATATATTATTTTGAAAATGTTGAAAAATTTTTCCCATAAACCTTAAAAAAAAAACTGAAACCGAAAAGAAAAAAAACCTCACATGGATGACTATCCACACCCCCCAACCTAAAATCTACATTGTTGCCAATGTAATGATAATGTAATGTAAAGAACAATAAAAATAAAAGAAAGAGTGGATAGTACCTACCATGAAGAACTCTCCTGCTAGGTGACACTAAAAAAATTGAATATGATACAAATTCTATAGAAAAGCTCCGTCAGACTAGGAGCATTAATCTGAATATTCTGGCTCATGAAGAGGGAAGGACTCCTCTCCCAAATGAAAGTTTTCCACATAAGGCTTCAATCTCTGACCATTAACCTTGTACACATTGCCATTACGTGGATTCTCAATTTCAACAGCCCTATGAGTATAAACATTCTTCACAATGAAGGGGCCTGTCCATCTTGATCTTAATTTTTCCGGAAAGAATTGGAGATGGGAATTGTACAATAGGACCTTTTGCCGAGGTTTAAAATTCTTGTAAGTGCAATTGTTATTTGCCCCTTTGGTTGTCAAATTTTGTGGTGCCAAAAACACATTCTATGTCTTGTGTAGCTTGTGGATTTGTATGTTCAAGTCACTGCATCAATGCTACAAGCTAAGAACGGTGATCTACTTCAAGTTCAAGTTCTTTGACTACTTCTGCAAGTTTCACAAGAGCTACATCTAAAGGCACATTTTTGTTCAAGTCTCAAGTACAACTCAAGACAAGAGCACAACATGAAGTCCAAGCTTAAGAAGATCTCAAGTTCAAGCTACATCAGAGATCTCAAGCTTCATAATCTTCAAAGGTCAACCATCTTTATAAGAAGTGAAGACTCAATGTCCATACTTCACATTTAAGGTTTGCATGACCTTAGTTTGACCTTAGGGTAGGTCATTTTGAATACATAATTCATATAGAATATTTTTATAAGTGTTTGGTCTGTTCTAAGACCAGTCCTGAACTCTGTTCGACTAGTCCTAGAACTGGCTCGACCAGTCCAAGAAATTCTAAGACCAGTCTTAAGTTGTTGTAAATTTTTAGAATTTTTTGGATGAGCTTCGACCGATCCTGGAGTCTGCTCGACTGGTTGTAGGAACAGTGTCGACTCATTCACGACCAGTCTTGTAGCTACGACTCAAACTCCAGCAACCATTCCTGGTTTCTCACGACCAGTCGTGGGATGGTCACGACCAGTCGTAAACACCCTAAGACCAGTCGTATAACGGTTTTATCCGATCGTACTTAAAATTTCAAAATGCAGTTCGACCTACGACCAATTGTGGTGGCCACACGACCAGTCAAAGATGCGATTTCTGCAACTACAAATAAAACACGAATTTCAGAGTTTTTCAAGAATTGAATTCAAGTAAAATCAAGGCATCACTTGACATAAGTTTGTGTTATTTAAGCTATGTTGTACATATTTAATATTCTCTTTTGTTAGCTTTATTTATTTGATTTTGTTTATGCATTCCAATCTAAATTGAAAAGAGGAATTGCTATATTTTTTCTTCTTGGAATCAAAATCAAATATAGCTAGCCCATCTGGTATTAATTTAAAATCAATTAGAACTTAGAACCATATCAATGTGAGTATTGGACAATTGGACTTCTATATTTAAACTTCTTCTCCGATTGGTTCTTCCAGGTTGCTACAAAAGGAGAAATCCAGGTATTTTACATTTTTCTAAATCCTTTATGATTTTGGTTTTTCATTTGAGATTGAGCCAGAAAAATCTCATTGTATTGGTTATCTGAGGAGAGCTAAAAACTCAGAAGTGGGGTTTTTGAATTGTGTAAGCCTATTAGAAAGAAACGATTGTGAAGGTTTTAGGTGAACTTGTGAAACCTATTTTCATAGTGAACGCTGATATCCCCTGTGTGAGGATATTAGGAGTGGAGTAGCAATCTGTGTGGTTGTTGTTTAACAGTTGGTGTACACACAAGCGAACCACTATAATTCTTTGTGTTTTGTGGTTTGAATGTTTGTTTGAATTTTTATATCTTTTATCATTCAAAGTTGTGGAATGTATATGTGGATGTGAATATTGTAATCTTTTACATTTCAAGCATTGTGGGGAATGTTGTAATAGTTTAGAATTTAATTTCTTGTTATTTCCTTTATTTCCTTTCAGTTTGAATTTTTGATATTCAAATTGTTTTAGTAAGGTTGTCTTGCCATAAACCCTTGGTTTTTATGGTGCAAGGTTGTCCTTAGAACAACATTGGTATCAACCTCTCTATTTTAGTGCTTTACATTTCAGTACTGTGATTTGTTTAAAAGTTCTATCTTTCATTCGATTGTTTACAAGACTATCTTATTCATTTAAATTCCGCTGTTCAAGTTTTAATTTGGCATAGTCCTATTCACCCCCCCTCTAAGACTTATAGCTAGGCCTTTTCAATTCTTCCTCAGGATATTTTTGTCATGAAAAGCTTTAGTCCTCCTCTCTTTGTATATTTTAGAATTTTCATTGGAGTCTCTTCTCAGCTCCTCTAATTCATTCAACTCTAATTTTCTTTGTCCACTTGCTTGATCCATATCAAAGTTTAATTTCTTTATTGCCTAATAGGATTTATGTTCCAATTCTACAGGCAAGTGGCAAGCCTTCCCATACACCAATCTGTATGGAGACATTCCAATCGGGGTCTTATAAGCAGTCCTATAAGTCCATAAAGTGTCGGATAGTCTGAGGGACCAATCCTTCCTATCTGGCCTTATAGTTTTCTCTAAAATGTGTTTGATTTCCCAATTAGAAATCTCAGCTTCCCAACTCATTTGTGGGTGGTATGGGGTGCTCACTTTATGCTTGATACCATATTTCTTCATCAAAGCCTCAAATGTCCTATTGCAAAAGTGAGACCCACCATCACTAATGATGGCCTTTGGAGTTCCAAATCTAGAAAAAATATTTTCCTTGAGGAATCGTATAACCACTTTGTTATCATTGGTCCTACTTGGAACTGCCTCAATCCACTTTGAAACATAGTCCACACCAACCAATATATAAAGAAATCCAAAAGAAGTATAACATCTCAGATTTTTGCCAACCTGGGATTAGGCGTCCTTAGGCAATGGGTTGCTCCTAACACCTTATTAATTCGTCAGAACTGAACCCCACAGTCTAAAGTCACTTCTGAACCCACTTCCTTCACAAATTGCACCCTTCACTACCTTGTTCTTTCAATTTTTCTAAGCACTTTCATCCTATACACTATCCTAAACTAGCTAAGTAGTATAACTTGGATTACTTTATATACAAACTATAAAGGCCCAGGTACCACCTCCGACAGAAATCATACAGGACTAAATCCTTTAGAAATTAGGCGAGAATTAGCTAGTGTTAAACTAGAGTGCCTGTGAAATTAGCACCAATCGCTTTAAATACGATCTGCAAGACCCAAAACTTGTAGAATCATTGATGCTAGGTTACCCTAAAACTTAGAATCAATCTCATTACCCGGCTGCTCACGGGAGCATCTCGAAACTCGGTATCGGATCTGGACCGCACGTCGGAAGTCCGATTAACACGAAGTTAAGGAACTAGAACCGCCTCGTTGGGCTTGACAACCATCTCGGAAATTAAATCCAGATAGTGTCCCAGTGCTATTCGCTTGAGCTCGGAGTGAAGAGTGTGAGAAATGTGAAATAATTCAAAATAAAATATCTTGAATAGTAATCTGGCATCACTCGCTTGCGGATCAGTATTAAGCAACCAGACCGTCAGAATCAGACCAAATTACACCCTCGGATCAGGAGAAATTTCATACACATTTACATGTACTCGGAATCTCCAATCGAGATCCGCTGACCGTTGAACTGAAACTGGTCCGCCACGCGTGATCTGAAAATCCCACTGAAACAAAAACATAATAGAACGTAAATCCAGCGTTAGTGAGCTTAAGTCCGACCTTTGGCTCAAGGAGGCCCGTCAGAAACCCTCTTTTGAGCTGAAACAATGCCGATTTGATTATAATGTAAGTATACTTTGAACATAAGTTTATTTCGGTGAATTTTTAGGCTATATAAGGACCTTAAACCCTCTCTCATGGCAGCCATATGAATTTGAGATTGAGAGAGAGAAAAGAGAGAGAAAGTGTGGGAGCAGTGGGAGAATCTCCCTACCACTCTTCCCTGCCGCTATTCGGGCTCCACCGCCTGATTCTCATCGCTTTCCCGGCGTTTCCGGCGTCATTTCTAGGTAAGGAACCCTAACCCTAATCTGTTTTGGGGTTTAGACAGTTGTAGGTTGTGAAATAGCTAACCTATTTCGTTCTATAGGTTGCCAAACTGCCGAATACGGAAGCTTAGCAAACCTATCGACTCCGTTACGATTCTACGACAAAAGGTGCGGACTTTAGGTGTATAGATTATGGTTTTCAATGCTTTCAATGTCAGATAATGATAGATTCATGATCTGCATGCAATTGCGCATGTACAAAGTGCTGTCTGTTTTCTGTTTCAATTAAAGATGAAAAATATGGAATTCTACATACTCTAGGTATTTGTAGAAAGTACGGTATACGTATATTTTTTGAAAATGTGTTTGACATGTTTATTTGTTATATGGATATACGATATATGGATAAAATACTTATTTGGCAAAAGGATTCGCCTAAATACATGTTTTACTTATATACACTATGTATGTTGAAATTGCGTATTCTAGAAAATACTGTATACGTATAAATTTTGGAGATGTATTTATCATGATTATTTTTTGTAGTAATATATTATACATGGATAAAAAATACTCTTGGCTAAAGGATAGCCCTAATACATGTTTTGCTAACATACACCATGTATGTTGTAAGAGTGTATTCTAAGTGTTTGTGAAAAGGATTGAATGAGTATAGAATTCTCATTCGTGCTCGCCATGACTAATTGTCATGGATTCATGATTGATGTATTGGCAATACCCCTTTGACGAAAGGATTTGCCCTAAGTCACGCCACGGCCAATATATACTATATATGCTAAAATGTGTGGCCCAAGTGTTTGTGGAAATGACTGAATGAATATGGAACTTGGATTCCTGCTTGCCATGACTATCCGTCGTGGGTGTACGCGTGTTATGATTGGGGCAACTCCATAGTGAAAGGATTTGGCCTAATGCCTATGTGATCGACATATGTCATGTATGTTGATGTATTTGTTTAAGTGTTTCTTGAAATGTCTGAATGAGTAGTAGTTAGCAAATTGTAATGTATAAGGGTGTTGAGATATAATTCTCAACCTCTTTTAACTATGTGTATGATCTCCTTGGATAGTTGTGTGATTAGGAATTGAACATGTATAAACTCATGCTTGTGTTGTGATTCATAACATGCTCAACTGCTTTATGATTTTAACTATGTACTGCATATGTTTAAATTTATATTTACGTTGTATGATCCGTCATGGGGGATGGGGGAGCGGAGCAACGAGTGCGTGCAACAGCCCTGGCAGCCCTAAACGGATAATACCAGACCTTGATTGTATGAGTTGAATCTTGATCTACTACTGCTTTATCTATCTGCACTTGATTGTGTTTGGGGCTATGATTATAGTCCAGACAATCAGTACCAGAATTGTATTCGTGGCTGTGATTCATTTGCCACGTGAGATGTGTTCGACGAACCCGAGTCGTACTTCGGTTGACGATAGTGGTTGGCCACGCGAAGTGTTTATGCACTTCAGGTCGTTCAACTTGTTGTGCGCTCGAGCTAGCCGAGCTCGTCAAGTAACCTGATCTGTCTAATGTATGTTCACCATGTTTGGACGCTACTGCTTGAACCTAGGGTACCAAACTTACCAGTGACAATCCCGTTAACCATGGTACCTCGATCCGCTAAGACTCATGAGCCAGACATGGTGGTATGGGACACCATGGCTGAGCTGTCGGCCTATGCTGGGGCCGCGTGCCTTCCCGTAGTGACCATTGAGCAACCCAAACTCGTGAGCCGAATACGGTCGTATGGGACACTGTATTTGAGCTGTCGATACTTACGGCGAGAGCCGAGTACGGTGAGACCTGTACTCGTGCTGACGGGCGACGAGTCCTCTGTGGTATCTTCGAGTATACTCAAGGTCTGTGATTGACGACGAGCCCTTCACAGTAACTAGAGTATGAGTTGAGCCGAGTACGGTGAGACCTATATTCGAGCTGACGACCAGTGATTGAGCCGAGTACGGTGAGACCTGTAATCGAGTTGACGGTCAGCAATTGAGCCGCATACGGTGAGATCTGTATCCGTACTGACGGGTGACGAGCCCTTTGTGATGCCTTCGCTTGCCTCGCAAACCATAATATCGTATGAGATTAACTAGGATTGACGACCCTAGAATGGATCATGTTTGGGAATGATACAAGGGAGGTACCTTAGTTTCCCAATACTACTGTTTGAAATGGACTAATAATAACTCGGTAATCATGCTCATCATCGCACCGCATGTGCCTAGTAGATGTGGAGCACTGAGGGAGGTATGCATTCGTGAACGTAAGATGATGTCGCATGAGGGTGGTTTCGCAAGGGCATACATCATCATGTCATTTCATACTTGCATTTAATAAGAGTAGTTAAACTTGTTTGATTGTACTGCTTTATCATTACTGCTTGACTGAGTTGATAACATGTTAACCTATGTTTTACTGTTCCACTAAGTTGATCACTCACTCCCACATTACGGGACGGTGTTGTACACACCAACCAGATTTGTTGAGTTTCAGGTGATGGCGATGCTTGTGAAGCAGAGCCGGACTACTTCTATGATGATAGGAGGAGTTCTCCTATCTGTATCTCTCTGGCAGGTCAATAAAGACCTGATACTGTTTTGACAGGGCTATGGTACTTGGGATAGGAGACATTACACTTCCTCACATTTGGTATATTTTAGAACTGTACTTGTAATTATTTAACCTGGTATGTTATCACACTCTGGAGACTCATCATAGTTTATATATTTTATCTATCTATCACAGTCTTCCACTTGCAAATTTAACTGTCTCTGGAGTATGATATGCTGTTTTGGCTTAATCTTACTCATGTTCAATGCACGAATACAGTCAACATTCAATCATCATTCATTTTGTTACATAAGTGATGTTTTGAAACTCGGGAGTTGAGTTTATGCTCGACCCCCGATTTTCAGGGCGTTACAAGAAGATAGAAATGGGCCCATAAAATCAATACCCCAACAATCAAATATCTCCAATGGTAAAATTGGGGATAAAGGCATTATGTTGCGCCGAGACACTCTTCCAACCTTAGACATCTATCACAAGCAACACATAAAGCATGAGTGTCTTTAAACATGGTGGGCCAATAAAAACCACATTGTAGGATTTTTGCAATGGTTTTCTTAACAGAAAAATGGCCACCACATGCTTCCATGTGGCAAAAAGAAATAATGCTCTGAACTTCATCCTCTGGGACACAACGTCTGAAAATCTGATCAGTCCCATGTTTATATAAATACGGGTCATCCCAGAAGAAGTTCCTAACCTCGGTTTCAAAATGCTTCCTATCTTGTGACTTCCAATGATATGACATTCTTCCCATTACAAGATAGTTCACTATTTCCGCATACCAAGGCAATTTGGAGATCGCAAATAATTGTTCATCAGGGAAAGTGTCCTAGATATGCATCTCTCAGTGGAATCATCTAACACCAATCTGCAAAGGTGATCAACCACTACGTTTTCTACTCCTTTCTTATCTTTTATCTCTAAGTCAAATCCTTGGAGTAGGAGGATCCATCTCAAAAGTCTCGGCTTTGCATCCTTTTTAGATAACAAATATTTCAAAGCCGAGTGGTCCGTGAAAATGACCACTTTGGATCCCAGTAAGTAAGACCTAAACTTATCCAAAGCAAAAACTATTGCAAGTAACTCTTTTTCAATTGTTGAGTAGTTCACTTGGGTCGAGTTTAGAGTTCTACTCACATAGTAAATAACGTAGGACCGTTTATCGTTCCTTTGGCCCAAAATAGCCCCTATGGCATAATCACTTGCATGCACATTAGTTCAAAAGGAAGTATCCAATCTGGTGGACGCATGATAGGTGCAGTGGTAAGGGATGATTTAATTTTATTAAAGGCACATGCACACTCATCTGTCTACTTAAATGGAACATCCTTTTGAAGAAGATTAGTCAAGGGTCTAGTAATGGCACTCAAATCCTTGATGAATCTTCTATAGAAACCAGCGTGCCCTAGAAGTGATTTAATATCTCTAACAGTTCGGGGGATAGGTAGATTAGCAATAATGTCGAGTTTTGAGCGATCTACCTCGATTCCATTTTTAGAGATAACATGACCCAAAACAATTCCATTTTGAACCATGAAATGACATTTCTCCCAATTTAAGACAAGGTGTTTCTCTACACACCTAGACAAGACACGAGATAAATTGTTGAGGCATTCCTTAAAACTACTCCCACATACAGAGAAGTCGTCTATGAAAACCTCAAGAAACTTCCTAACTATATTTGAAAAAAATACTTAACATACACCGTTGAAAAGTTGCTGGAGCATTACTGTAACACCCCGTACTTTCCAATACTCGGGTGTTGCCATATAACCAAACTTAGCATAAACAAGTCAGGCTTAAGTAAACGTTCGCATTCATCCTAGTTTAAATCCGATAGTTGAAATAGTCCCCATCCATATGTGGACCCATATGTCTAATTGGTGCTCCAATAATATTTAGTAAGTATATTTTCTTTATTTATTACATTATAAACGTTACACAAACGTAGAAAAAATAATAATAATAAAATTATTACAAATATATTTCGATAACCTATTTAACATATAGAAATGTATGAAAGTGAATTTCAATAGAATGATACATATATCAACTAAACATAGTGGATAATAATTTTTCAATATATAATTGAAATATAAATATTAACATAGTATTAAACATATGTATAAAAATTTATTAGATATTTAAATAAGATGGTATATTATTTAACAATGTGATTTTAAAAGAGACATTATAACAATTTTCAAACTATGCATATGTGTAATATGATATTGTATATTAGGAATTATATATTAATAAATATGTGATTAGTAGCATGTTAATATTAAAGATTATATTTATATATGTATGAGTTTTTGATTATTTTAATTACAAGTAAATACCTATTGATATTAGTATTGGTTAATGAAGGCCTTAAATGGTCCCTTGGACCTTTCCCACCGTTGACGATCGATTTCAGGATGGCCAGATTGTCGGATCAACGTGAGTCCACAATTAGGACCTAAACCGAGCTATGGGGCCCATCTAAACTTTAGATCTGTCTAAATTTTTGTTAGAAGACCTGATTAGAGCCCCCAGGGAGAATGGGCAGAGTGGATTTTCCACAAACATCATAGTGGACCCCACACAAATGTCGCGCGTGCACCATAGGAGGTGCACTCGCCGTGCATGGGTCCGGGGAGCCCGGTCAAAACGGGTCTGACCCGCGACTTCCCGCAAGCGGAGAAATTCTCTCCCTCTTTCGTTTTTCTTCCAGCTGACGGACAACGTCCGTTTGGGGACGTCTGTGGCCCACCATGATCACCCAACTGGGAGATCTGAACCGTTCATCTGACAGATCACGCGTGTGAGATGAAAACCCAAGTTTCATATCAGACTTTCATGCATGTATGAACACACAAACCTCGCTGCAAAACGGCCCTACAAAACCATATTTCCAAAAATAGCAACTGTCCTCCTTGCCACGAGGGCAATCTGTGTGCTCTCTCCCCTCTCCAATCCCGGCCTTCCATATAGGAGAGATCTCGGCCGTCCGATTTCTTAGGGCTTCAAGAAAAGAGGATATATATATTCGTTCCTTGCAGCCAAGCTCAAGAAAGAAAGTAAAAAAAAAATGGCCGCAAGCCTCTTTCCCCAACCCATCAACAAAACTCCATGAGAGCTTCAACTTGAGGCATCCCCCAGCTCCCTACCACCGATCCAGACCCTCTAGTAGGACCAGATCTGAAGGAAACCCCATCATTCTCAATTCGCCATTAACAGCGGTCGTCTTCCCCGCCGCTGCTAGCACGTTTTGGTGTGGCCGGTCAAGCTGTCTAAGTCTAGAGAGAGAGAGAGAAAGGGGAAGCATGAGGGAAAAAGTGAGGAAAAAGAAAGAAAGAAGGAGAAAAGGAAGATGGAGGTGCGGTTGTTGCACCACACCACCGTGCCGCACCACCTCCCGACTGTCGAAGCTAGCTTGGTCTGGTTGCAGGCCCTGCTGATTTGGGTGCTGCCAGAATTCCGGCACACGCACACACACAGAGAGAGTGAAGGAGGAGAGGAATGCAGAAGGAAAAGGAGGAGAAAAGGAAGAAACAGATGGGGAGAGTGTGAGTGGTGCGATGGCACCATGAAACTACTTGACCCATTGAGTCGCTGTCTGGGCTGGGACTCGGTCCAGTCATGGCTGTACCTCTAGCAGCAAGAAGGAAGAAGAGAGAAGAAAGTAAAAGGAGGAAATGAGAGAAAGAGGACGAGAAGAAAGGAGAGAGAGGTGGAGGGGTAACGCTGCTGCTGTTGCTGCAGCCATTACGTCAGCTGGGAGAAGCTCAGTGGGCCACATCACAATGGGGCGCGCCTGAGTCGTATCTCGATGGGCCTCACCACATGTAGGTGGGCAGCACCCATTGCAGCTGTAGCTGGGCCATTACCACTCCAATCCAGCCCAAACCTTGGACCGCAGTTGGGACAGCAACTGCTGGGCCTGAAATAGTCTAGCTTAGTCCAGACTTTGGGCCATCTGTGGGCAGCAATGTGTTGGGCCAGACCTGACCAAAGTTAGGCCCAGTTCGGGCTATGGTGTTGAGAAATTTCGGGCCTAATGTTGGCCACTTGCTGGGACAAAATTTGATGGGCCTGTCCACTCTAATGCAGGCCCAAACAATCACATGCATGGGACCTTTCAAACCCCACTTGTTGTCAATGTAAGTCGACTTCCTCTCCCAAAGTAAATCAGGTGATTTATTATTAAAATTGGTATTGCTATAGTTATGACAATTATAAATCATGATTCAGCTATTAGTAGGTTAAACATGCTAATATTAATTATTATAAACAAATTACAACCATTGGATGTTAAATATTAGTATTTACTTGTCATTTCTAGGCATTATTATTGATAATAGATCGCTCCATTTATTACCATCATGATAGTCGTTATTATCATGATGGTTAATACTGATTTCATCATAATGTTAAAGACAATATTGTGATTGGCATTGCGATAAATCATACATCAATTGGCATGTAAATCCTAAATATCTAAGTTTGGAATTAAACTCTAGGGTAAAGCTCTAAACCTACGTAACCCAAACCTTAAGTTGGGTGGTAAGTAAAAGTCCCCTAGATAGCCTAATTAAGATCCTAACGTTAAACGTAGTTGTAGATAGTCTGTAAACCTAAATCTAACCATGCAGTTCGCAATTCATGATAGGACTTGATTCTTAAGGTATGTGCGCTCCCTAGCAACGCTAGCTAGGGAACCGGGTTGTAAGGTGATGATTCTTCCCCTTGAGCTTTCCATTTTCTCATTAGCTTAAGTCATAGTTTTTATTTAAATTCATAATTGATATCTCCTTTATAATCACATATGTTAATAGTTGAAATTGAGTTTCTATATTACATGCTTAATGTTCATCCTGTATATTTGTTCATGCTTGTAGATTATTTGTGTATTACTTATGGACTTTGAACTGGTACATTAGTGGGGAAACCCCCCACCTATAAATGTACACCCATACTTGGGATGTAACCTGACTGGTTGTGATTAAAATGGACCTTCGGCTTAGAGGTTATTAAATGGTGGTCTAAATGGATCATTGATGTGGGCCTACCATCCAGGGTTGTCGTGTCCAATAGTTTTTAGGGATGGTCTTTATCGTATGGTTTTGATGTTCGCCCTATGTACTACCAGAAAAATGGGCAAAGGCTACGGACTAAATCCGTAGCCATAGACCTATAGCTACGGATTTAGTCCGTAGCACTACCGTAGTCGTAGGTGCCATAACAATAGGTCTGGAACCTATAGCTACGGATTTAATCCGTAGCTATAGGTCAAAATGGCTACGGATTTTATCCGTAGCAGTTATGTCCGTAGCTATAGGTTGCAACAGCTACGGATTTAATCACTACCGCTACGTATTTAGTCCGTAGCTATATCTGGCAACCACTACGGATATAAGCCGTAGCAATTATATCCGTAGCTGTAGGTTACCACAGCTACGGACACTACCAGGAAAATGGACAAATGCTACGGATTAAATCCGTAGCCATATATATATGGCTACGGATCTAGTCCGTAGCACTAGCGTAGTCGTAGGCCCCGAAACAATAGGTTTGGAACCTATAGCTACGGATATGATCCGTAGCAATAACTACCAGAAACTGGCAAAGGCTACAGACCAAATCTGTACCAGAGATCTATGGCTACGGTTTTAGTCCGTAGCACTTTCGTACTCATTGGCGCGATGCAACCTATGGCTACAGATTTAATCCGTAGCTATATATTCCAATAGCTACGGTTATAATCCATAGCAAAATATTAATAGTTCTTACCAATATGCCAAATTTCACCTGTCAGATTAGTGGCTACGGTCAGTATCCGTAGCTATTTTGGACATTAAAAAATTTTATATTATCATTTGGTTCATTCAATTACCACTGTACAATCATTCATTCATTCAATTACAATCTTCATTCAATCAATTACAATACAATCCTTCATTCAATCAATTACAATTACAATCAATTACAATCCAATTCATTCAATCAATTACAATTACAATTACAATTACAATAATACTGAAAATACAAGTCTTTGGCTTCATTAGAGAAATTAATGTGCTTGCACTTCAGCATGAAATTTCAACAGCTTCGTATATTCCATCATCCTACAAACAGTCATGTCACTCATAAATTAGAATACCCATTGGAGAAAAGAATGACAAAGTGAAAGAAGTGCATCATGTATAACCATTTTTTTTCTTAATAAATTAAAAAAAAAATTTAAAGAGGAATGAAATTAACACAAAAGAAATGGTCTCACCATATGATTATAGGTTTAGGTTTAGGTTATAGGTTTTGGGATTTGAGAATGAGTTTGGGTTTAGGTTATAGGTTTTGGTTATAGGTTTGGGATTTGAGAATAGGCTGGGTTTAGGTTATAAGTTTTAGTTTAGGTTATAGGTTTTGGTTAAAGTTTAGGTTTTTGGATTTGAGAATGGGTTCGGGTTTAGGTTATAGGTTTAGGTTATAGGTTTGGGATTTGAGAATGGGTTCGGGTTTAGGTTATAGGTTTTGGTTTTGGTTTAGGTTATAGGTTTTGGTTTTGGGAATTGAGAATGGGTTCGGGTTTAGGTTATAGGTTTTGGTTTTGGTTTTGGTTTAGGTATAGGTTTTGGTTTAGGTTTAGGTTAAGGTTTAGGTTATAGGTTATAGGTTTTGGTTTAGGTTAAGGTTTAGGTTTTTGGATTTGAGAATGGGTTTGTTTTAGGTTATAGGTTTTGGTTTGGTTTAAGTTTTGGTTAAAGTTTAGGTTTTGATTTGAGAATGGGTTCGGATTTAGGTTATAGGTTTTGGTTTTGGTTTAGGTTATAGGTCTTGGTTAAGGTTTAGGTTTTTGGATTTGAGAATGGTTTGCGTTTAATTTAAGTTATAGGTTATGGGATTTGAGAATGGGTTCGGGTTTAGGTTATAGTCTTTGGTTTAGGTTATAGGTTTTGGTTTAGGTTTAGGTTTAGGTTATAGGTTTTCGGATTTGAGAATGGGTTCGGGTTTAGGTTATAGGTTTTGGTTTTGGTTTAAGTTATAGGTTTTGAGATTTGAGAATGGGTTCAGGTTTAGGTTATAGGTTATGGTTTTGATTTAGGCTGAGGTTTAGGTTTTTTGGGATTTGAGAATGGGTCGGGATTAGGTTATAGGTTTTGGTTAAGGTTTAGGTTATAGGTTTTGGTTAAGGTTTAGGTTTTTGGATTTGAGAATGGGTTCGGGTTTAGGTTATAGGTTTTGGTTTAGGTTAAGGTTTAGGTTTTTGGATTTGAGAATGGGTTCGGGTTTAGGTTATAGGTTTTGGTTTAGGTTAAGGTTTAGGTTTTGGATTTGAGAATAGGTTCGGGTTTAGGTTTTGATTTAGGTTTAGGTTATAGGTTTGGTTTAGGGATTTGAGTTTAGGTTATAGGTTTTGGTTAGGTTATAGTTTTTGGTTTAGGTTAAGGTTTAGGTTTTTGGATTAAGTATGGGTTCGGTTTAGATGTTATAGGTTTTGGTTTAGGTTATAGGTTTTGGGATTTGAGAATGGGCTCGGGTTTAGGTTACAGGTTTTGGTTAAGGTTTAGGTTAGGTTTTAGGTTTAGGTTTAGGTTATAGGTTTTTTGGGATTTGAGAATAGGTTCGGGATTAGGTTATAAGTTTTGGTTTTGGTTTAGGTTATAGGTTTTGGGATTTGAGAATGGATTCGGGTTTAGGTTATAGGTTTTGGTTTTGTTTAGGTTATAGGTTTTGGTTAAGGTTTAGATTTAGGTTATAGGTTTTGGGATTTGAGAATGGGTTCGGGTTTAGGTTATACGTTTTGGTTTGGTTTAGGTTATAGGTTTTGGTTTAGGTTTAGGTTATAGGTTTTGGTTTAGGTTTAGGTTAAGGTTTAGGTTAAAGGTTTTTGGATTTGAGAATGGGTTATGGTTTAGGTTTAGGAATTGGGTTCATGTTCGGGATTGGGTTTAAGTCTTGGTTTTCAAGTTTAGGTTAAGGTTTAGGGTTAATTAGGTTATAGGTTTTGGTTTTGGTTTAGGTTATAGGTTTTGATTTAGGTTTAGGTTAAGGTTTAGGTTATAGGTTTTAGTTTAGGTTAAGGTTTAGGTTTTTCGATTGAGAATGGGTTCGGGTTTAGGTTTTGATTTAGGTTAAGGTTTAGGTTTTCGGTTTTAGGTTATAGGTTTTGGTTTAGGGATTTGAGTTTAGGTTTTAGTTTTGGTTTAGGGATTTGAGTTTAGGTTATAGTTTTTGGTTTTGGGAATTGAGAATGGGTTCGGGTTTAGGTTATAGGTTTTGGTTTAGGTTAAGGTCTAGGTTTTTGGATTTGAGAATGGGTTCGGGTTTAGGTTTTGATTTAGGTTAAGGTTTAGGTTTTCGAGTTTAGGTTATAGGTTTTGGTTTTGGGATTTGAGTTTAGGTTATAGGTTTTGGTTTAGGGATTTGAGTTTAGGGTATAGGTTTTGATTTAGGTTTAGGTTTAGGTTTTTGGATTTAAGAATGGGTTCGGGTTTAGGTTATAGGTTTTGGTTTTAGTTTTGGTTTAGGTTATAGGTTTTGGTTTAGGTTATAGGTTATAGGTTTTGAGATTTGAGAATGGGTTCGGGTTTAGGCTATAAGTTTTGGTTTTGGTTTAGGTTATAGGTTTTGGGATTTGAGAATGGGCTCGGGTTTAGGTTACAGGTTTGGTTAAGGTTTAGGTTAAGGTTTAGGTTTAAGTTTAGGGTATAGGTTTTTTGGGATTTAAGAATGGGTTATGGTTTAGGTTTAGGAATCGGGTTCATGTTCGGGATTGCGTTTAAGTCTTGGTTTTCAAGTTTAGGTTTAGGTTTAGGTTAGAGAGTTGAGATTAGGATTAGGTGTAGGTTTAACTCTAGGGAATTGAGTTTAGGTTATAGGTTTAGGGAAAGGTTAGATTTAGGTTATAGGTTTTGGATTTGGGAATAGTTTTACGTTATAAGTATAGGTTTAGGTTAGGTTATAGGTTTTGGTTTGGTTTAGGTTATAGGTTATGGGATTTGAATGGGTTCGGGTTTAGGGATTTGAGTTTAGGTTATAGGTTAAGGTTTTAGGGATTTGAGTTTAGGTTATAGGTTTTGGTTTAGGTTATTGGTTTTGGTTTAGGTTAAGGTTTAGGGTATTGGATTTGAGAATGGGTTCGGGTTTAGGTTATAGGTTTTGTTTTGATTTTGGTTTAGGTTATAGGTTTGGTTTAGGTTATAGGTTATAGGTTTTGGGATTTGAGATGGGTTTGGGTTAGGCTATAGGTTTTGGTTTTGGTTTAGGTTATAGGTTTTGGTTTTGGGAATTGAGAATGGGTTCGGGTTTAGGTTATAGGTTTTGGTTTTGGTTTAGGTTATAGGTTTTAGTTTTGGTTTAGGTTAAGGTTAGTTTAGGTTATAGGTTTAGGTTTTAGTTTAGGGATTTGAGTTTAGGTTATAGGTTTTGGTTTAGGGATTTGAGTTTGGGTATAGGTTTTGATTTAGGTTAGGTTTTAGGTTTTGGATTTAAGAATGGGTTCGGGTTTAGGTTATAGGTTTTGGTTTTAGTTTTGGTTTAGGTTATAGGTTTTGGTTTAGGTTATAGGTTATAGGTTTTGAGATTTGAGAATGGGTTCGGGTTTAGGCTATAAGTTTTGGTTTTGGTTTAGGTTATAGGTTTTGGGATTTGAGAATGGGCTCGGGTTTAGGTTACAGGTTTTGGTTAAGGTTTAGGTAAGGTTTAGGTTTAAGTTTAGGGTATAGGCTTTTTGGGATTTAAGAATGGGTTATGGTTTAGGTTTAGGAATCGGGTTCATGTTCGGGATTGCGTTTAAGTCTTGGTTTTCAAGTTTAGGTTTAGGTTTAGGTTAGAGAGTTGAGATTAGGTAGTGTAGGTTTAAGGCTCTAGTCTAGGGAATTGAGTTTAGGTTATTTATAGGTTTAGGGAAAGGTTAGATTTAGGTTATAGGTTTGGGATTTGGGAATAGTTTTACGTTATAAGTATTTAGGTTTAGGTTAGGTTATAGGTTTTGGTTTGGTTTAGGTTATAGGTTATGGGATTGAGAATGGTTCGGGTTTAGGGATTTGAGTTTAGGTTATAGGTTAAGGTTTTAGGGATTTGAGTTTAGGTTATAGGTTTTGGTTTAGGTTATTGGTTTTGGTTTAGGTTAAGGTTTAGGGTATTGGATTTGAGAATGGGTTCGGGTTTAGGTTATAGGTTTTGTTTTGATTTTGGTTTAGGTATAGGTTTTGGTTTAGGTTATAGGTTATAGGTTTTGGGATTTGAGAATGGGTTCAGGTTTAGGCTATAGGTTTTGGTTTTGGTTTAGGTTATAGGTTTTGGTTTTGGGAATTGAGAATGGGTTCGGGTTTAGGTTATAGTTTTGGTTTTGGTTTAGGTTATAGGTTTTGGTTTGGTTAGGTTAAGGTTTAGGTTAGGTTATAGGTTATAGGTTTTAGTTTAGGGATTTGAGTTTAGGTTATAGGTTTTGGTTTAGGGATTTGAGTTTAGGGTATAGGTTTTGATTTAGGTTAAGGTTTAGGTTTTGGATTTAAGAATGGGTTCGGGTTTAGGTTATAGGTTTTGGTTTTAGTTTTGGTTTAGGTTATGGTTTTGGTTTAGGTTATAGGTTATAGGTTTTGAGATTTGAGAATGGGTTCGGGTTTAGGCTATAAGTTTTGGTTTTGGTTTAGGTTATAGGTTTTGGGATTTGAGAATGGGCTCGGGTTTAGGTTACAGGTTTTGGTTAAGGTTTAGGTTAAGTTTAGGGTATAGGTTTTTGGGATTTAGAATGGGTTTTGGTTTAGGTTTAGGAATCGGGTTCATGTTCGGGATTGCGTTTAAGTCTTGGTTTTCAAGTTTAGGTTTAGGTTTAGGTTAGAGAGTTGAGATTAGGATTAGGTGTAGGTTTAGATCTAGGGAATTGAGTTTAGGTTATAGGTTTAGGGAAAGGTTAGATTTAGGTTATAGGTTTGGGATTTGGGAATAGTTTTACGTTATAAGTATAGGTTTAGGTTAGGTTATAGGTTTTGGTTTGGTTTAGGTTATAGGTTATGGGATTTGAGAATGGGTTCGGGTTTAGGGATTTGAGTTTAGGTTATAGGTTAAGGTTTTAGGGATTTGAGTTTAGGTTATAGGTTTTGGTTTAGGTTATTGGTTTTGGTTTAGGTTAA